>OY731404.1:37095592-37247905 GCA_963425845.1 Sphenostylis stenocarpa
CTTTGTTCTTGAATCATCATCAAAATCTTCAAGCTTCATATCCTTGTATGTTCAACATCTCCATGATGCATTGTTGCTCAAACACACTCAGATATGCAAAAAGAAGTGGGAAATGAAGAGAGGATGCAAGAATGGGATGCAATGGACTGACCTAGGGTGCCCAAATTTATAGACAAAGTTTTAAGAGTCGGGACGGTCGTCTCGCCCTACTGGAAACATGGGACGACCATCTGGAATATCAAGAAGGCTGTCTCGATGTAACGGAAACGTGGGACGACCGTCTAGTATATCGAGATGGTTGTCTCAAATTTTTGGATTTTTTTTGAAAGAATATAGGACCTTATTCAATAACATCTATGCATGCAATGTTTATGATATGTGTCCTATAATGCTATTTCGGTTAATTCTTTCAAAAGGATTAACTGATGTGCTTTTGTTGATGATGCACTTTTGATGTCATGTTTAGTTGTATCACTTTTTACCGTCTCGGATTTGCCATGACCGAAGAATGATTGTTTTGTTTGTGGGGCGACTGTCATGTCAGTGCGCTTCTTCCTTTCATTTCACACAGTTCTTCCATTCTTCCTTCTACATTTTCTTAGAATTCCTCTTTTAGAGCCCCTCCGAAGCATTTTCGGAGTTTTTGAGTCTTTTAAGAGAGTTTTTCTAGCGAAAAAACGGCATTGTAGAGCGAGGGGCTGCCAAAATGCACCTTATTTTTCACAAGAATTAATCAAAACTTGCTTCAAAGGTTTCTTCATTCTCCCTCTCTCTCTTTTATCGCTTTATTATTTATATATGCATTAATTAGGGCCATGTAGTTTCATTTTTTTTCCGCAAATAAAAGGGTAAAAATGTTATTTCAAAAGTTTATTTATAAAATAACTGGCCCATCATAGGGAACCCGAAAGGGGCGTTGTAGGGGAGCTGATACCTCCCTTACACGTAACTAACTCCCTTACCCAACTCTGGTTTTAACAACAAAAGTTGGTTTTTCTTAAAAAACCAACGCCTTTTTCTTTCCTTTTTTGATGTTTCTGGTAAAAACATCGGTCGCGACTCCATAAGAACCCTCTCAATCTTGCTCTTAGGTAAGTCCGATTATCGGACAATCTAAGAGCTCTTTTTCGAAAACCTCACCCTTAGGTTCAGCTCGGTTATCAGACAACCTAAAGGCGTTGTAACTCCACCCATATTAAATGCGAAAACGAGAAGTTAGAACCATCGCGTCGGTCTGACTGCCTCTTTGGACGGCGGCGACACCAAGAGGGTGGTGAATTGGTTTCTGATAAAAACTTATCCCTTTAAAAAAATTTCGCTAGATTTAACCGATTAAACAACTACTAAAAATTAAAGAGATAAGGGAAATAAGATTACACAGTTAATTTATATTGGTTCGGATCAAAATACTCTACATCTAATTGTTAATCACTCTAAAAGAGGATTAACTCAGTCACTAAAATATTGTTTCAAACAAATAACAGATTACAAAAGATAAGGATAAGAAAACACCTCTCTTGTGTCACACAAGAGATGAACACCTCATTTGAAGCCACAAAGGATGAAGATAACTTTCCCTAGAGACAGCACAACAAACAATCCACCAAGAAACCCACTTACTGATTCTTATCACTTCTAGCCGACACTAGGTTACAAAAGCCCCTTTTTCTTCCCTACTCAAAGTACTCTCAGTAATCACAACTATACACTTTAGTATGAAAAGGTTGTTATTTATAGAGAGCCTGAGAGTTCCTTAAATAGAGATTTCAGGGTTTAGAAATTAGGGTTTTCGAAAATAGGTCTGAAATTTGAAATTCAAAACCACAACTAACATAGATAATCGATTATCAAGAGTGATAATCGATTATCATAGAGCCATTTTTGCAGAAGACATAATTTTGACAGGACAATCGATTATCAACAGTGATAATCGATTATTCCCGAGACTTTCAGAGACCCAGGAGAGCTAGGATAATTGATTATCACGAGTGATAATCGATTATCAATAATCAATTACTGATAATCAATTATCCACTGGTGATAATCGATTATCACAGTGAATTTTAGATAAAAGCGAACTTTCAGTGGACAAATTATGTGTTGGCTATCTTAGACTCTATTTTTACATACTCAAAATGATAAAACAAAGTTATTACAAATAGATACAACTATATATGAGTCTTCTAATCTTGAAGTCCTTTGTCTCTAAAGCATCATCAAAATCTTCAGGCATCATACCCTTGTATCTTCAACAATCTCCCCCTTTTTGTGTTAGAATCGCGCAGCGGAATGTTCGCGTGGTCGGACAAAAACCAAGAGGGGAGGTGAATTGGTTTCTTAACAAAAATTAGGTTTTCAAAATTTTCCCCAAATTTTACCGATTAAAAACTGTGTAAATGAAAATAGAGTAGAGATAGAATCTTACACAGGAGATTTATACTGGTTCGGATCAAAAGACCCTACGTCCAATTGCTAATCACTCAAACAGAGGATTAACGCTGTCACTATAATCAAAGTTGTTACAAACAGATTGCAATGGAAAAGATAAAGTAAAGAAAACGCCTCTCTTGAAATCCACAAGAGATGAAGAACAACTTTCCCTAGAGACGGCACAACACACAATCCACTAAGAACTCCACTTAGTGATTCTTATCTCTTCTAGCCCACACCAGGTTCCAAAAGCCCCTTTTTCTTGCAACAAACAGTTCTCTGGCACTCACAACACTTAACTTTTGTATGAAAAAGGTTGTTCTTATTTTCTGAGTGCCATAGAGAAGCTTAAGTAGAGAAATTAGGGTTTGGGAATTGGGATTTTCGAAACTAGGAGTCTTGGAATTAGGGTTTTCGAAAATAGGGTTGATTTGAAGTTAAAAATCAAAATTTGACTGAAATAATCGATTAAATGAAGTGTTAATCGATTATTACAGAGCCAAAATCAACAAAACCCCAAAACTCTCCATTTTAATCGATTAAAAGACTTGTTAATCGATTAACAGGCCTGTTAATCGATTAATAAGTGTGTTAATCGATTAAACTTGTGAGAAGATACAGAAAATGGTTTTTCTCACTGTTTTAATCGATTATTTCACCATTTAATCGATTAAAGCCGAGGCACTTTGATAAAATTAAGCTTTTTGAACCTTCTAAGGTGCAAACTATGTACCGGCTATCTCAAACTCTAATATTACAGACCTGTTAATCGATTAACAAGTCTTTTAATCGATTAAACCAGTGAGAAGATACAGAAAATGGTTTTTCTCACTGTTTTAATCGATTATTTCACCATTTAATCGATTAAAGCCGAGGCACTTTGATAAAATTGAGCTTTTTTAACCTTCTAAGGTGCAGACTATGTACCGGCTATCTCAAACTCTAATATTACAGACTCAATCTAATCCAAACAGAGTTATTACACTATAAAACAAGTCTTCAATTCTCTACGTTCTTGAGTTCTTGAATCATCATCAAAATCAACAAGCTTCATGTCCATCAAGACTAACATCAAGTCCTTGAATGTTCAACAATCCTCCCATTTTTGATGATGATCAAATTTTTTCTTTTAAAGCCTTGTAATAACCTATTTTATCTGTCATACTAACAAACACATTAAACATACCAGATAATATTTAAAAATAATAATATTAGGCTTTAAATATTTCTCCCCCTATTTTGATTATATTCAAAAAATGAAAGCATGCTTCAATAACAATCATAAGGGCTCCCCCTCAAAATATGCATAACTTGGAGATAACTCCCCCCCAATCAAAGCAATAAAAGAACACCACATTTTATTTCAGAAATAATCATTCATTACAATATAAGAAGAAAATAACAATCAAATTTAAAATTCTTCACTATCATCTCTATGAAAGTGTGCATCAAATCTATTTTCTAAATGGCACACTTTATCATCTACATCAGATATACGGCAAATTAACTCCTCATGCTGTACTCGAGAAAGAGTGAAGAATGCCTGCATCCTCTGATTCATATCAGTTAACATTTCTTCCATAGATTGTCGTGTTTCATGATGAGCAGAGGAAGTTCCAACACTTTGGATTTGATCAGAGGGAAACTCAGCAGCAGGAGGCATATCTTCATTAGAATCTTCATTATCGTCACCTTTGTTTGGAATGTCATCCTTGTGAACATAAATATCGTTGACACACACCATTTGTAGTTGGATCAATGTGTTGTCTAGCATACGATTCAAGTTGTTTGTCCGTACAGCTTGTTCACCTTCGACATTGACTCCTTTGTATTCAAGAATGCGAGAGACAAGGAGAGCATATGGAATTTTGAAGGTGGGATGACGTTTGGTTTTTAACATCGTCATGGTGACAAGAACGCCCCAATCTAAAGGCTCATTATTCATGATGGCATGAATAATACGAAGATCAATTGAAGAACATTGAGCATGGTTCGTAGCCCGGGGACATAGAATCCAGACAAGTAGATGTAAAATCATGCGTTCCTCCTTTTTCAAAGGTCCAGCAAGAAGGAGACGCCCAATCTCCATGGAGGGATTTCGCAGAAAAGATCAGTAAGCCAAGATCCTGTCAAAATCATCTAACTCACCATATTCATTAATAGCATCTTCTCTAATAGGAAAGTGGGCAACATTTTCCCAAATGTCATCATCAAGAATAATTGTGACACCCTTTACTCTAGAGGTAGCAATTTGATCTCTAAATTTGAACCTAGAGTAAAATACCCTAACTAAGTCAGGATAATACGTACCTTGCATTTGGATGAAAGGGAGAACTCCTTGAATTTCAAGGAGATTAGGAAAGTTGAATCCCCTACTGATGAATTGCTCACCAATAAGGAACTTAGGAGAAATAATAGCACGTTCCTTCCAATAGGACAAAAATTCTTGTCGCCCATCTGCATCAGAGACCCATCCTTCTACAGAATTAGGACGGGGATGAGATGAGGGTGCAGATCTTCTTCTAGTGGGGATTGTAGACCCCAAATCTTGCCCGGCCTCCAAATAAAGAGTAGAAGACCTCCTATTCGAAGATGGACGAAGCCTAACAAGCCACTAGGAGAGACTATTAGGCCCCATACTAGGATAGGAGGGATTTTTGGCACGAAAATAAGGTTTCTCGCCTTCTTGGGACGAGACCGCCGTCTCGCCTCATGCAAATGGCAAGACCGCCGTCTCGTTTGGTGAGACGGCAGTCTCGCCACCTGCGAAGGGCGAGACGGCGGTCTCGTTTGGCGAGACAGCGGTCCCGGTTGACGAGATGGCGGTCTCGACCTGTCAGACATGAAAAACTATAAATAGGGGGCGCCATTCCCTCATTTCCACACACCACACACAGTTTCTCCTCCTTCTCTCTAGAAATCACCTAATTTTCTCTCTCTAGAATCCCTCTGATGCATTTCCGGAGCTTCTGAGTGTTTCTGTGAGTGTTCTTCGGCGTTTCGAGAAATTTCTGACGCTGTGTAGAGTGAGGGGCTACCACAAAGCACCCTTTTTTAAAAAGAATTAATATAAAAGCGTGCTTCGGAGGTTTATATTCTCCCTCTCTACTTTTATCGCTTTAATTTTAAATTATGCAATAGATACTAGGGCCATGTAGTCGTAATTTTAAATTCCGCAGAATAAAAGGGTAAAAGCGTAATTTTCATCGGTTTAAATATTTTTAAATAGCTGGCCTGTCATAGGGAACCCGAAAGGGGCGTCATAAAGGAACTAACACTTCCTTTATACCTAACTAACTCCCTTACCCAACTCTGGTTCTAACGACCAAAGTTGGTTTTTCGAAAACCAATGCCTTTTAACTCCTTTTCCGATGTTTCCGGTAAAAACATCGGTGGCGACTCCACAGAACCCTTCAAAACCAGCTTTTGGATTAGCCCGGTTATCGGACAATCCAAGAGCGCCTTTTCGAAAACCTTGCCCTAGGTTCAGCCCGGTTATCGGACAACCTAAAGGCGTTGTAACCACCAAAACGCGAAAATCAAGAGGGTCAAAACCATCGCGTCGCTCCGACCGCCTCTTTTTTTACGGTGGCGACAGATGGTGACTTCACTGGGGAAGCCTCGAGAGTTGATCCCATTTAGTGATGGGCCGGCTTAAAAAATAAGTAAACCAAGAAAATAATGCTTTTGCCCTTACCTTGTATTATAACATGTTTTACGGTTTGGCTTTAAATAACTGTTGTTTGTTTATACTTACGCAATTGTTTGAAATACAAACTGTACACAAACCCTTGAACACAACAGTTCCCTCTATACCCGGGGGCAAGTGAGAAATCCATAGGGAGTGGGTGGCAGGTACGGTTCGCTGTAGTGATGGCCTTGTGCCCACCGGTGTGATCGGAAACCACCACTCAAGGTGATAACCTTCCTCTTTTGGCAACAAGACTGACTATGGCCTTAGTGCTAAGCATGGTCAGAAGGCTGGAGAGTGGGGACCCTATAATGGGGGCACCTTGGGGGCCTTAGCCTGGTGAGAACAGTTAGAACCTACCCTCGCCAATGCACTTTTCTGCAGGAAAACCCTACCTCGTGATAAAAACGAATTCTCACCTGTTCGTGGATGATCGAATTGTCTGTGCATATGTTTGCTGCATTTGTTTGTTGCATAGCATAAACAAACAATAGAACAAAAATCACAAAAATACTTTCGCAAATAAACGCCCTTATCTCGGACAGTCTGCCTTTTAGCTAGCCTGGTTTTAGGTTCTTTGTAAGCTAAGTAGCCACGCAGTTCCGACAGAAGAGATAAGGGACGCTAAATATTCTTTTTCATAAAGCCACATTTTATCTCGGACAATCTGCCTTTTAGCTAGCCTGGTTTCAGGTTCTTTACAAGCTAAGTAGCCACGCAGTTCCGATAGAAGAGATAAAAAACTATAAAATAAACAAATAAACATCAAATAAAAATAAAATACTAAATAAAATTCGTTTCCAAAACCATAAATAGGACCTGCTCCGAAAATATTACACCCATAAAACATTCATATAGATAGTTTATTCTTCAAAAAAAATACGCAATTACCATACATCATGTAGAAAAACATGATAAATAGGAAAATAAACACTCACATTTATTCAAATAAGCATCATTTTCATAAGACATGCATTTTGGTTTTAGAAAATGGAGGGGACTAGTAGACAGCTAAAGAAGGTGGATATTCCCCGTTACCATACTGAGAAGTTGGAACGGCTTAGCGCGACAATGCCACTAGAGGTCCGCGCCGATTTTGAAAAATCCTATGGACGGATTTTAGACCTACTACAGATCTGTGTCGATCAGGTGTTCCTCAGGGTATTAATCCATTTCTGGAACTCCAATCTGCGATGCTTCGAATTTCCGCAGTTCGACATGGTGCCCACCTTAGAGGAGTATGAGACTATGTTGAAATGGCCCAAATCAGCCGGGGTCCATATCCGCCACGAGGCATACACTCCTGCAGCACCGGTCGCTGCCCTCATCCAACTACCTTTCCGGCAGAGTACCCTGATAGGAAAAGGGAACACCCAGGGTTGGAAAGTATCAATGTTGGAAGACCACTTGTCCTACTTGGCTGAAAGGGCAGAGTGGGTCGCCTTCAACAAAACCCTGGCCTTAATCATTTTTGGAACGATCTTGTTCCCCTTCCACCTCGACACAGTAGATCAAGCCGTCATGGACGCCTTCTTCGCCTGGGACGTAAACTCGAAGAGTCCCCTGCCTGCAATCCTTGCCGACACCTTGCTCTCAGTGGAATTCTGCCACCAAAAGCAAGGAAAAACACTTCGCTGCTGCTCTTCATTACTGTTTGTGTGGAGCGTCACGCACCTGTACGCCTCCAGTCACATGGGGATATTCCCCGATCCTTTAAGGAGCTTCTCCAAAATCCCTCTCCAATGACGCCTAAATTCATAATGGAGGGACGAGTTGGAACGAAAGGACGCCAACAGTTTGTCCTGGGTCTGCCCTTGGTTCCGACCTGGCCCAGTTCTCATCAGATGTGGAGACTACCCGAACGTACCCTTGATAGGACTCAGGGGTTGCATAGCCTATTCACCTAGAGTAGCTATGAGACAGCTCATGAGGACTCAAACTACCATTTCTCGGGGGGAACTCGGAGGACTGTGTTTCTTCGGAGACCCATGCACAATCGCCAACTCACTAGTTGTGAGAAAAGCATGGGAGAAACCAGTCTACATGGGAGATAGAGAGCTAGGAAAAGCTCGGGTGATGGTCACCAGTGACTACGAGGCGTGAAGGAAAAGAAGAGGGATGACTCAACCATCCACCACACCCATTACGAGCGCCAATAATGAAGAGTTGCAGGCTCAAATTGATGCCTTGACCCAGAGGATAGAAATCATGGGAGCCCAGATGAGGGCCCTTGAAGAAAGAGAACAAGCATCTATCCTCACAATTGACGGTCTGCAAAGGCAAGGCAAGAAAAAGGATCATGAAATAGAGCGCCTCAAGGATCAGTGTGCTGACTCTAATGAGCAAGCTATCCAAGCATCCAAAACTGCCAGAACCAGTTTGGATAGCCATCTCCAAGAAATAACCGCCAAATCAGCACACCTTGAGGCCTGTTGAATTATTGGCAAGCGTACCAAATTATCAATCGCAATATAGTATTTCAATTAAATAAAAGTCGATCCCACGAGGAATAGTTTCAATGGAAATTCCCAATTATGCTTACTAAGTAGATTAAAACAGATTAGGTTTTGCAAATAAGAGTTGAATTGAAATTAAATGACAAAGACTTGTAAATTGTTGAGAAAATATCAATTAAAGGTACTTAGGATTGACTTCCTTCCTTATCCCTCTTTTGTAATGGCTATGTCAATTAAGAACGTCAATTAACCTAACAATGTTGATGCCACCTACTCAAATCATCCATGTTGATTCCTCACACATGAAATTCATAAGAAAACCTAATAAATGTTGATTCCTCACACAATTAACAGATTTTCCAGCATTAGGGTTAGGGTGTTTAAGCAATTGATACATTCATTCCATTCCTGGCAATTAACGTAACAAATATTCTTACCGTGATCTAGGGTTCAAGATATATTTTCCAATCATACCTCAAACAATCAAGAATAAATCATTCCAAAGCATAGAAGATAAGAATAACAACATCAAAGCATAGATTAATATCTCAAAATATCACCAAGATACAAAAGAGTTCAAAGGAAGTGCACCGAATCCTAAGAGAATGAAGTTAGCCACTCATGTTGGCCATTACAATACTCCAATTGATAAAGGGAAGAATTGATGAAGATTTGACAAAACCCTAACAGTAGTCGTGCCTCCTCTCCTCTAAGACTGCTTGTTTTTCTCAAAACACAACTTATCTTTTTATAAGAGAATTTGGGTCGGGCCTTGCATCATTCATTCGCTTAAGCGCTCTTCTTTCTTTCAATTTTACTCCAATTATGTTGACAATTATGCTCCTTACTCTTGTATCAAGGTATTCTTGAATTCATCCTATATTGGGAGAAAAATATATTAGAATTAACATAAGTTAAGTGGTTTCATAACAATTCAAGGCATAATTATATCAACTTTTTACCACTTAATAAGGCCGAATCAGCAAAACAGGCTCAAATGATCAAGCAGTTGTCGCAAGAGCTCACCAAGACTCGGTTAGACATACGCCAAGAGCGAGAGGCCAACCGGAGACTCAACAAAAGTCTCGCTGAGCTACGCCGCAAAGAAAGAGACGGGCTAGCTCAGTACGGCCAGGTACTACAAGAGAAAGACCGAGCCGTTGCGAAGCTCGATGAACTACAAGCCTTGGTCGTTCATCAAGAAGCGAAGATCAAAGAGGCTCAAAAGTATAGTGAAGATATGAGCCAGGCAGTCCGAAAACAAAGCGAAGTACTTGCTCGTCACGTCTGGGAAGCCGAAAGAGAACTACAGAGAGATCAAGACCCGCCTGTTGGTTTCTTTAAGGTTTTCCGTTTTTGCCAAAAGTTTCTTCGTAGTATGGAATAGGGGAATGTACACCTTCTGTTGAATAAATGAAATCTTTTTTTCGACGACTGTCTACTTGCATGCATAAACATTCATTTGCATATTTAATTTCCCCTCCTTCCTTCTTAATAAATAAAGATAATAAAAAGGAAGGATTAACTAACACGTCTTCCAAATCAGAAGAATGGAGAGAAAGCCACTCCTAATAAAGCTTACCCCAACGGTCGACTCGCCGCAAAAGGAAAATAAACCTCGACCGTTGGTCCTCAAGAATAAGGAAGAGGGGGCAAGGACTCCAGTGCGACTATTTATGCTACGTCCTTTCCCCTACGAATCAAATAAAGTTGTACTGTGGAGATATAGGGAATCTTCACCAGCAAAAGAAGATATAACGAATATAGCCGGCATTGGGGGCATGACTAGAAGTGGAAGAGTCTACTCCCCCAAGGACACACAGGAAGATGTCCTCAAAAATAAAGGAAAAAATAAAAAGACCACTGAAGAAAAAGAAAATAAGGAATCCAAGGAGGAGACAGAGGAATTACTCCAGTTTATAAGGCAAAGCGAGTATTCCATTATAGACCAGCTCAATCGCACACCTGCAAAGATAACGTTATTATCTTTAATATTGAGCTCGGAACCGCATAGAAACGCCCTGCTGAAGGTCTTGAGCGAGGCGCATGTACCTCATACCATATCCCAAGAAAAGGTTGAGAGGATCGTCGGTCACATCACGACAAGCGATCACCTCACCTTCACAGAGGAAGAACTCCCCCTCGAGGGGTCAAACCATAACAAGCCCTTGCATATCTCAGTCAAGTGCAAGGAGTACCTCATCGCCAGAGTTCTTGTGGATAACGGGTCCTCCTTGAACGTGATGCCCAAGTGCACGCTAGACAAGTTGACTATCCAAGGAACCCGTCTACGCCCAAGCAGCACTATCGTTCGAGCCTTCGACAGATCTAAATGAGAAGTAGTGGGAGAGGTTAACTTGCCAATTCAAGTTGGACCCACTATCTTCAACGTCGATTTCCATGTAATGGATACTACTCCAGCGTATAGCTGTCTCCTTGGCAGGCCTTGGATTCATGACGCTAAGGCAGTACCTTCAACGCTCCACCAGAAAGTCAAGTTCACAGTGGATGACAAATTGGTCACGGTCCATGCAGAAGACGACATCCTGATCAGTGGACCGTCCACCCAGCCTTATGTGGATGCAGCTGAAGAGGCCCTTGAAACATCTTTTCAAGCGCTCGAAATTGCCAGCATAGAGAGACTTCCCAGAAACACAAAGGTAGCCCGCATGATGTTGAAGCATGGTTACCATCCTGGCCAAGGACTAGGGGCAGATTCCCAAGGCATGAGGGAACCCCCAGAATTCAAAGATAATCCTTGCAAGTATGGCCTAGGATATGACCCTACTAAGGGTTGAACGGGAAAAGGAAAAGGGAAGTCTCCCCTCCGTACACTTAAGCAAATTTTCCGAAGTGGAGGGGTGCAAGCGTCAAGAGCTACCCTAGTCATTAGGAGAACTTTTTCTTCATTTAAGGGATGTAAACCCCATGATCGTTAGAGACTATCCCCCGGGGCTAGCCCGACCCCCGGGCATTTTAGGGCACATATTCCCTTATTAATTAATGAAGAATGATTCTTACAATCTGTTTCTCTTCTTTCTATTTCTGACTAGACCACATAAACAACCCTGTCTAAGTAAACAAAAAAGAAGAATAAAAAGCGCATCCAAATAATCAACATTTACCATTGCTATTGCCGTCAGGCTAGTTGATTAGAAGCACATGAAAATAAGACTTTACCTCACCCAAAAAAGTCACGCTTCGTCAATATTGTGAGCAAAAATAAATACACAAAAAAAGAGAAAAGCCCATAAAAGCCAAAAGGCCAAAAAGAAAGAGGGCGAATTACCCGGTAGGAAACCCACAAAGGGGGCTACGCAAAAGATAGGGTCGACCCGGTAGGATACCCGAACAACAATAAAGGGTAGCCTAGGCAAAAGTTAGGGTTACAAAATAAGGTCTGCTAGGATTCTCCAAAAATTACAAAAGATAGGGCCAAAACACAGTATCCTAGTTCGAAAACCCAAAGGGCGATCTAGGGAAATCAGTTAGCCATTAAAAAGCAATGGGAATAAAACCAAAAGGCGCAAATACAAAAAGAAAGGAAATTGTTTGCTTAGACAAAAGCTTAAACACCTAAGCCTAACCTTAGCCAACCATTCTTACAAAACCTTTTTCTATATAAAAATTAACCCTCTAAAACACAAGCCATTGAATGTGTCTCTTTATTTCTTTTCTCTTGACCCTCACAACAATATTCTAATAATTAATTTGGGAATATGGAGGCGTATAATCAACAAGAGGATTGAAATCCCTAAAGTGAAGAAAAAGGGGCACTACATGATGAATAGTGCTCTACAAAAAAAAAGAGAAAGAAAAGAGGAAAAACAAAATGACTCTTCGGTCACAAGAAGTCCGGCATGGTACAGCACGTACGAAAGCACAGATTAGAGGGCACTCGGCACTACAAGACACGTAGGTTAAATCCTTCTGAAAATTTAATCAAAGTAGGCATTATAGGACATCAAACATAAAAACATTGCATGCATAAAATGTTTTTGAACCAGGTCCTATTTTCTCTTCAAAAAAAAAAAAACCTGAAATTCGAGACCGCCGTCTGGATCTTCTAGACCGCCGTCTTAGTCCCCCGGCAAGACGAGAACGCCGTCTCGACCAACGAGACCGCCGTCTCGACTTAGACGAAGACGAGACCGCCGTCTCGATGATCCAGACCATCGTCTCGACTTGTAGAAGACTCGAGACCGCCGTCTCGCCTTCCCAGACGGCGGTCTCGAACTAGAAATTTTTCCTGTAAATAGGGGGCGTGCTTGGGGGGTTCCTCACAACTCTCCTTGCCTCCAGAACCTCCATTTCTCAGATCTTACACTCCCCAAACACTTCCTGGTCAACATGTTCAGCAGAAGCGCCTCAAGAAAGAGAAGGGGCACTACCGGTGTCAGCAGTTCTGCGGCACCGCCACCCCAAGATCCCTCTCAGTTGTCACCACAGCATCAAGCCCGCCTCGAGAACATCTGGACTTATCCTTGGCACCCGATGCTAAGGCTCGACTTCAGCATCCTAGCAAAATTTGGGTGGGAGGACGATGTCCGGGCCCACATAGACAGCATCGGATGGGGCTTTCTGCTGCAACCTCCACCCACACATGTGTACCCACAGGCGGTACTCGAATTCCTGGCCTCCGTTTCCTACGCTGAGGTCCCCTCCATGGTCCCGGGCCTGCAGCCCACCAAGATGGTAACTTATTTTATGGGTGGAGAATACCAGACTACCACCCTCGATGAATTCAATGTGGCCATTGGGTTCGTCTGGCCCGAGGACGTGATGACTCAGGGATACCGCAAGGCTATCTGCTCTCGGCCCACCAACCTCACCGCCTCCAAAATGTGGCACGAGCTCACAGGGGCAACCACGCTGCCTACACTGATGAGGGGCTCCGCGCTTCCCCCAACACTCCGCATCTGCCACAAGCTGCTGGCGGGGACCATCCAAGGGAGGAAGGAGAGTCAGGGTAAGATAACCCTCCCTGACCTCTTTATACTTTACTGCATGAGCCAGAGGCGGCGCTGCAACCCTGGCTACTTTTTCCTGAGGGCCCTTAAGGACTTCGGGAACAGATCAACGGGCGTCGTCCTCATGGCTCCTCTTATCACTCCCCTGGCAAAAAGATGGGGGTGCCCTGGCTGGGAAGAGTTGGCCTTTAACTTGCGACCCGAATCCATCAACGGGTCAGTCCTGGTCAGCATGGGGATGCTGATGCGCCGCGGGACCCAGTTGGTCCTTCATCCCTCGCTAGATTTCACGCTGGACCTCCAGGGGCTCGTGGCGATGCAAGATATCCCCACACCTCCCAAATTCCAACAGGCTCCACAACAATCACCACCGTACACGGACGATTTTGCCGGCCTAAACCGCAACATGAACGATCTGCGCCGGCAGTTCGACCAGATGATGGTGCAGCAAGAACAACAGGCCCAAAGGTAGGAAGCCTACAACACTCGGCAGGAGGAGATGTATCAGCACCAGCAGGTGATGCGGCAGGAATGGACAACATTCCAACAGGAATACCGCGACGAAGTCCGGGAGCAAGCAGACTTCCGGTATCACCTTTACCAACAATTCCCCGTGGATCGTCTCCAGAGGATAGCCCTTAGGGATTGCACTTGCCAAAATAAAATGTGGTTGTAATAAAATTTCCTTATAAATAAAATTTTATTTCATGCATCTCTTTGCCACCTTTTGCAAAAGCCAGCGTAACAAAAAATCTTAAAAAAGGAAAAAGGCATACGCTCAATAAAAAGCCAAAATCCGAAATCGCGAGAAAAAAGAGATAAAACTGCGAGAAAAAGGCTAGATTAAGACAAGCCACTCACCTTGATCAACAAAACTTTGACTACCAAGTAAAAATCGAACAAACAAACAGGACTCATCCGACCAGCCAGCAAGAGTCGGATAATCACCACCAAAGATAAAAAACAAGGAATCCCCAGCAACCAACAAAGCTGGATGAAATACTAACAAAATCCCCGGCACAACCCGGATGACCATTCAAAGAGGTCCAAGTACATCTACCAACACAAAAATCACTCCCCAGGGAGCCGGCGCATGAGCTAGAGCAGTAAGCCGCCACCACATCCAAAGGATCGGCTACCGCAAGAAGGAGCATCCGGAGGCTTAACACCAGATAGGGGTGTATACTCATCGAGCCTTACAAAAGGGGGCTTACCAGGCGAGGGTTCATACTCGTCAAACCCGATGGGGGTTCGTACTCATCAGCCGAAGGGGTCAGCTACCGTCAGAAGGAGCATCCCGGAAGCGCACAACATTTCCCCAGAGGATCATCCGCCGCAAAGATGGAGCATCTGAAGGGTAACCGGGGGAGGGTTCATACTCGTCAAACCAGATGGGGGTTCGTACTCATCAGCCGAAGGGGTCAGCTACCGTCAGAAGGAGCATCCCGGAAGCGCACAACATTTCCCCAGAGGATCATCCACCGCAAAGACGGAGCATCTGAAGGGTAACCGGGGGAGGGTTCATACTCGTCAAACCAGATGGGGGTTCGTACTCATCAGCCGAAGGGGTCAGCTACCGTCAGAAGGAGCATCCCGGAAGTGCACAACATTTCCCCAGAGGATCATCCGCCGCAAAGACGGAGCATCTGAAGGGTAACCGAGCAAGAGGGTCAACCCCTTTACCTTTCTGTCAATCTGTCTGGCATAACAGGCCAACAGCCGACAAGTCAGATAAAGGGGGGGCAGCTGTAGACCCCAAATCTTGCCTGACCTCCAAATAAAGAGTAGAAGACCTCCTATTCGAAGATGGACGAAGCCTAACAAGCCACTAGGAGAGACTATTAGGCCCCATACTAGGATAGGAAGGATTTTTGGCACGAAAATAAGGTTTCTCGCCTTCTTGGGACGAGACCGCCGTCTCGCCTCATGCAAATTGCGAGACCACCGTCTCGTTTGGTGAGACAGCGGTCTCGCCACTTGCGAAGGGCGAGACGGCGGTCTCACCACTTTGGCAGGGCGAGACGGTGGTCCCGGTTGACGAGATGACGATCTCGACCCTGTCAGACGAGAGGACGGTCTCGACCTATCAGGCGCAAAAAACTATAAATAGGGGGCGCCATTCCCTCATTTCCACACACCACACACAGTTTCTCCTCCTTCTCTCTAGAAATCACCTAAGTTTCTCTCCCTAGAATCCCTCCGATGCATTTCCAGAGCTTCTGAGTGTTTCTGTGAGTGTTCTTCGGCGTTTCGAGAAATTTCTGACGCTGTGTAGAGTGAGGGGCTGCCACAAAGCACCCTTTTTTAAAAAGAATTAATATAAAAGTGTGCTTCGGAGGTTTATATTCTCCCTCTCTACTTTTATCGCTTTAATTTTAAATTATGCAATAGATACTAGGGTCATGTAGTCGTAATTTTAAATTCCGCAGAATAAAAGGGTAAAAGCGTAATTTTCATCAGTTTAAATATTTTTAAATAGCTGGCCTTTCATAGGGAACCCGAAAGGGGCGTCATAAAGGAACTAACACTTCCTTTATACGTAACTAACTCCCTTACCCAACTCTGGTTCTAACGACCAAAGTTGGTTTTTCGAAAACCAACGCCTTTTAACTCCTTTTCTGATGTTTCCGGTAAAAACATCGGTGGCGACTCCACAGAACCTTTTAAAACCAGCTTTTGGATTAGCCCGGTTATTGGACAATCCAAGAGCGCCTTTTTGAAAACCTCGCCCCTAGGTTCAGCCCAGTTATCGGACAACCTAAAGGCGTTGTAACCACCAAAATGCAAAAATCAAGAGGGTCGAAACCATCGCGTCGCTCCGACCGCCTCTTTTTTTACGGCGGCGACAGGGATTTTTGCACGAGAAGATGAGGCCATTGAAAAATTAGGAGAGAAACAAGAAGATTTTAAGAGGACAAGTGAAGTGAGAATAAGGAAATATTGATAGAATAAGGCAAGAAAGCTTGATTTCAAGAGATAGAAGTGAGTAGAAGTGAAATAGAGGTCCCTATTTATAGCCAAGCAACTCCGACGGACATATGAAAGTGTATAGGGTGCAAAAGATCCGTTGGCAACGGCTAGGAAGCCAAACTTGCCAGGTTTAATCGATTAATTCTCAATTTAATCGATTAAACCACTACCAGACCCATTTAATCGATTAAATTGGGCAGGTAATCGATTAATACTGGTTTTAATCGATTAATGGTCAATTTAATCGATTAAAACAGAGAGGAATGTCATGTTTTGGGTGTTTTGGATGCAAATAATCGATTATAACTCCAATTAATCGATTATTCCAGAGAGTACATCAAATTTTTGAGGTTTTTACACATGATAAACTATTAACATCCTGTATGATGAATTATATCCTTATAAACATCCAAAAACTGTCTTATTAAGCAGAATTTAAGCTATTTCTAATATCCCTAAGTCTCTTCTAAGTTCATAGAATCTATCCTTGAGTAGAGGCTTAGTAAATATATCTGCTAATTGATGCTTTGTATCAACATACTCTATTTTACAGTTTCCTTTGCTGATATGATCTCTCAAAAAGTGATGTCTAATTTCTATATGCTTAGTCCTAGAGTGCATTACTGGATTCTTAGTAAGATTAATTGCACTCGTATTATCACACATTAAAGGTATGTCATTCAGAAATATACTATAATCTTCTAACTGTTGTTTCATCCACGAATTTGAGCACAACAATTACCAACTGCAATATATTCAGACTTCAATGGTAGATAAAGCAACACAAGCTTGTTTCTTAGAATGCCAAGATACTAAGGATGAACCTAACAAATGACATGTCCCACTAGTACTCTTTCTATCAATTTTGCATCCACCATAATCAAGCATCAAAATATCCTATTAAACTAGTACAAGCATCAGATGGATACCATAAACCAAAACCAAGTAGTTCCTTTTAAATATTTTAAAATATGTTTTACTGCAATTAGGTGAGATTCTTTTGGACAAGCCTCGAAATCTAGCACACACACAGTACGTGAATGTATAATATCAGGTCTACTTGCAGTTAAGTATAACAGTGAACCTATCATACCTCTATACATAGATTGATTAACTTCCAAACCTGATTCATCCTTGTCCAGATAGCATGAAGTTCCCATGGGTGTGTTAGCTTCTTTTGAGGTGTCCATTCCAAACTTTTTAAGTATCTCTTTGCAGTATTTGGTTTGAGAGATGAAAATGCCATCTTTAAGTTGCTTGATTTGTAGTCCAAGGAAGAATGTCAATTCTCCCATCATAGACATTTCAAACTCTCCCTGCATTATCTTAGCAAATTCTATACATAACGAATTATCAGTTGATCCAAAAATAATATCATCAACATATACCTGGACCAATAAGATATGTTCTTTAACTTTCTTTATAAACAAAGTAGAATCAATTTTTCCTCTAGAAAAATCATTTGATGTTAGGAAACTACTTAGCCTCTCATACCAAGATCTAGGAGCTTGTTTCAACCCATATAAAGCTTTCTTTAATTTAAAAATATGATTAGGATAACTAAAATCTTCAAATCCAGGGGGTTGCTCCACATAAACTTCTTCTTTAATAAAACCATTCAAAAATGCACTCTTAACATCCATTTGATATAATTTAAATTTCATCATAGATGCATAAGCAAGAAGTAGGCGTATAGCCTCTAACCTGGAAACAGGAGCATAAGTTTCATCATAATCTATACCTTCCTCTTGACAATAGCCTTTGGCAACAAGTCTAGCTTTATTCTTTGTTATATTTCCATCTTCGTCAAGCTTATTTCTAAACACCCATTTGGTTCCAATAACTTGATGTGATTCTTCCCTTGGGATTAATTCCCAGACTTGATTCCTTTCAAATTGGTTAAGTTCTTCTTGCATAGCTATGCACCATTGTTCATCTTTAAGTGCTTCGTCCACATTTTTGGGTTCTATCTGAGACACAAAAGCTACAAACATACAAAAGTTAGTCATGTTTATAGTTCTTACCCCTTTTGAAATATCACCAATGATGTTGTCCATTGAGAGTCCTCTTGGTGATTGCCATTATTTTACTAATTCAGGTGTTTGAGAAGGCTCATTTTCTTCCAAATGTAATTCATCAAGAGCCTCTCTTATATACTCATCATCACCTGCAAGTTCTTTATTTGACTCAAGAGGATTTCCCCCAAGGTCTACAATCTCATCAAAAGTAACATGAATAGATTCTTCAATATTTAAAGTTCTTCTATTAAACACTCTGTAAGCCTTACTAGTTAATGAATAACCTAAGAAAATGCCCTCATCAGCTTTAGAGTCAAATTTTCCTAAGTTGTCCTTTCCATTATTTAACACAAAGCACTTACATCCAAAAATTTTCAAATGAGCAACATTAGGCTTTCTACCATTAAACAATTCATAGGGAGTAGATTTAATAATTGACCTAATGAGCATTCTATTTAAAACATAACATGCAGTATTAACAGCATCAGCCCAAAAATATTTAGGAACATTAGATTCATTTAACATAGTTCTAGCAAGTTCCTCTAATGACCTATTTTTCCTTTCAACTACACCATTTTGTTGGGGAGTCCTAGGAGCAGAAAAGTTATGTAATATTCCATTTTCTTCACAATAACTTTCAAACTTTTCATTTTGAAACTCACCACCATGGTCACTTCTTAAAACTTTAATTCTTAAGTCTTTCTCATGTTGAATTTGTTTTGCAAATTTTCTAAAGACTTTAAAGGCTTCACTTTTCATAGTTAGGAAAAATTTCCAAGTATACCTAGAGTAATCATCAACAATCACAAGACCATAATAATTTCCACCAAAGCTTTTTATCCTAGAAGGTCCAAATAAATCTAAATGTAATAATTCTAGGGGTTTTGAAGTGGAAATAACATTCTTTGATTTAAATGATGATTTTACTTGTTTACCTTTTTGACATGCATCACACAATCTATCTTTTTCAAATTTTAACTTAGGCAAGCCAATAACTAAATCTTTTGAAATCAATTTGTTCAAATGATGCATATTTATATGAGCTGCTCTCTTATGCCATAACCAAGGGTTCTCTTCCTTAGCAACTAAACATGTTATACTAGAATCATGTAAACAATCCAAATCAATCAAGTATATGTTGTTATGCCTAATGCCTTTTAATTCTACATTTTCAGAATCTATCAAATGTATGGTGCAAAATTTACTTTCAAAGATTACCTTAAATCCTTTGTCACATAGTTGACTTATGCTAAGGAGATTATGCTTTAATCCATCAACAAGAAGCACATCCTTAATCTCCAAAGTGTTTGCACCACCTATGTTTCCAATTCCAAGAATTTTCCCTTTGTTGTTGTCCCCATAAGTTACATATCCTTGTTCCTTAGCTTTGAAACTCACAAATTTTGATTTATCACCGATCATATGCTTTGAGCATCCACTATCAAGATACCACATAGACTTCTTAGATTTGGAAGTTTCCTACAAAACAAGAACATAGTAAACTTAGGTCCCCATAAGTTTTGGGTCCTTGGGGTTAGAGACAAATAAATTATTTAACAATAGGAA
The DNA here is from genome assembly GCA_963425845.1 of Sphenostylis stenocarpa. Taxonomy (NCBI): domain Eukaryota; kingdom Viridiplantae; phylum Streptophyta; class Magnoliopsida; order Fabales; family Fabaceae; genus Sphenostylis; species Sphenostylis stenocarpa. Next base: position 37,115,694 of record OY731404.1, read on the forward strand.
CCCAAATGTACTTACCTTTAGGAACACCAAAATGTTTTATTTTACATTTATTTGAAGTATGACCTTGTTTCATACAATAAAAACATGCATTTGATGTAGCTTTAGAATAAGATGCATTACTTACAAAACATGCTCTAGTTCCTTTTTCTACCCATACTCTTTTATTTTTTTCTTTTAGACTTTTTCAAGGGAACTTGTTGATTTACACTATTTTGAGCAAACACTATTTCATGCTTCTTAAGATCATCTATTTCCTTTTCGGCTTTGTCTAGCAAATGGTTAAGAATAACTATGTCATATTCATGCTCTTTACAAGTTGCACATGCTAAGTTCTTATCATTATCCTCATCTAAACATACAATTTTCGTTTCTAATAATTCCTTTTCTTCTAAACATGTGATTTTCGTTTTTAAAGAGTCAATTTCCTTTTCGGATCTACTTAAATTCTTCTTCACAACTTTATATTCATTTTTCAAATTCTTAAAGGCACTAAATAATTCATTATATGCATTTTGCAGTTCATCATGGTCATTATCATCATCACTAGAAGATGAGTCAGAATCACTTACCTCAAAGTCGGAAGATATGTTGTCATTTGCCATTAAGCAAATATTTGCTTCTACTTCCGAGTCACTTGATTCCGAACTTGAATCACTGTTGTCCCAAGCAATATAAGCTTTCTTCTTGAAGAACTTTTTGCCTTTGTTTTCATCGTTTTTCTTATTTGGACATTCGGTCTTTACATGTCCTGCTTCACCACAACCATAACATTTTATATGTACGGAAGTACTTTCTCTTACCTTTCCCTTACCTTTGAATATATGCCTTCCTTTTGCTTTCATGAATTTGGTGAACTTCTTTATCATAAGACTCAACTCTTCTTCTTCGTTTTCTGAGTCTTCTTCTTCCTTTTTATTTTTACCTTTGGAAATTTCGGTTTTGAAGGCTAAGTTCTTCTTTTGATATTGTCCTTCTTCTTCATTTAGCCTTCCAAGTTCTAGCTCATGCTCTCTTAGCTTTCCAAATAGCGCCGCCATAGACATAGTGGCAAGGTTTTGTGACTCCGAGATGGCCGTCACCTTAGGTTGCCATTTCCTATCCAAAGATTTTAAAATTTTAACATTTAATTCATCAACGTCAAAAATTTTACCTAATCCGGTGAGATGGTTCACAATATGAGTGAAACGCTTTTGAACGTCAAATATCATTTCGCCTTGTTGCATCCGGAACATCTCGTATTCTTGGATTAGAGAATTCTTCCGTGCTCTCTTAACGTCGTCAGTACCTTCATGGGTCACTCTTAGCATTTCCCACATCTCTTGAGCACTTTTACAAACAGAAATCCTGTAAAACTCGTCAAGGGTTAAAGCAGATGAAATTATATTTCTAGCCCTAACGTGAAATTGTGCTTTTCTGTTTTCCTCTGTAGTCCATCTAGAAAAAGGTTTGGGAACGTCAACACCATTCTCAGTAACTTTAGGAATATATGGACCGTTTAAAATAGCGTCCCAAACGCCTCTATCAACAGACTCTAAAAAGATTTGCATTCTTACTTTCCAGAAAAGATAATTTTGACCCGCAAAAAGTGGGGGTCTATTGATAGACGCACCTTCGGCAAAAGTTTGATTTTGTCTGGCCATTTTCGAAAAGTTTGAATGACTATCAAAGCAAGCTCTGATACCGCTTGTTAGAATCGCGCAGCGGAATGTTCGCGTGGTCGGACAAAAACCAAGAGGGGGGGTGAATTGGTTTCTTAACAAAAATTAGGTTTTCAAAATTTTCCCCAAATTTTACCGATTAAAAACTGTGTAAATGTAAATAGAGAAGAGATAGAATCTTACACAGGAGATTTATACTGGTTCGGATCAAAAGACCCTACGTCCAGTTGCTAATCACTCAAACAGAGGATTAACGCTGTCATTATAATCAAAGTTTGTTACAAACAAATTACAATGGAAAAGATAAAGTAAAGAAAATACCTCTCTTGAAATCCACAAGAGATGAAGAATAGCTTTCCCTAGAGACGGCACAACACACAATCCACTAAGAACTCCACTTAGTGATTCTTATCGCTTCTAGCCCACACCAGGTTCCAAAAGCCCCTTTTTCTTGCAACAAACAGTTCTCTGGCACTCACAACACTTAACTTTTGTATGAAAAAGGTTGTTCTCATTTTCTGAGTGCCAAGGAGAAGCTTAAGTAGAGAAATTAGGGTTTTGGAATTGGGAATTTCGAAACTAGGGTTCTTGGAAATAGGGTTTTCGAAAACAGGATTGATTTGAAGTTAAAATTCGAAATTTGACTGAAATAATCGATTAAATCAAGAGTTAATCGATTATTACAGAGCCAAAATCAACAGAACCCCAAAACTCTCTGTTTTAATCCATTAAAAGACCTATTAATCGATTAACTGGCCTGTTAATCGATTAACAGGGGTGTTAATCGATTAAAACAGTGAGCTGATACAGAAAATGGTTTTCTCACTGTTTTAATCGATTATTTCACCAATTAATCGATTAAAGTCGAGCCTCTTTGATAAATTTGAGCTTTTTGAAGCTTCTAAGGTGCATACTATGTACCGGCTATCTCAAACTCTAATATTACAGACTCAATCTAATCAAAATAGAGTTATTACACTATAAAACAAGTCTTTAACATTCTAAGTCTTGTGTTCTTGAATCATCATCAAAATCAACAAGCTTTATGTCCATCAAGTTCAACAACAAGTCCTTGAATGTTCAACAGAGAATCTCCTTGCAATATTTTGTTTGAGACACAAAAGTGCCATCATTTAGTTGGTTATTTTGAAGTCCAAGGAGAAAGGTTAATTCTCCCATCATGGACATTTCAAATTCATTCTGCATAATACTAGCAAATCCTTCACATAGAGAGTTATCAGTAGATCCAAAAATAATATCATCAACATATACTTGAACTAACAAAATATGTTCACCTACTTTCTTAATAAACAAAGTTGAGTCAATTTTTCCTCTAGAAAAGTCATTAGCTAATAAAAAACTGCTTAACCTTTCATACCATGATCTAGGAGCTTGTTTTAATCCATAAAGTGTCTTTTTTAATTTAAAAATATTATCAGGGTATTTGAAATCTTCAAAACCTGGAGGTTGTTGTACATAAACATCTTCTTTAATAAAACCATTTAGAAAACCACTTTTGACATCCATTTGATACAATTTGAATTTCATCATGGAAGCATATGCAAGAAGTAGGCGTATAGCCTCTAACCTGGCAACAGGAGCATAAGTTTCATCATAATCTATACCTTCCTCTTGACAGTACCCTTTTGCCACAAGTCTAGCTTTATTCTTTGTTATGTTCCCATCTTCATCAAGATTGTTTCTAAAAACCCATTTCGTTCCAATTATTTGATGGGATTCTTCTCTTGGAATCAATTCCCAGACTTGATTTCTTTCAAATTGATTTAGTTCTTCTTGCATTGCAATGCACCATTGATAATCTTTGAGTGTTTCCTCAACATTTTTGGGTTCAATATGCGAAACAAAAGATACAGATTGTCACCAATTATATTGTCAATTGAAATTCCTCTTGATGATTGCCACTCTTTTTCCAATTTAGTTGGTTGTGATGGTTCATTTTCATTTAAGTACATTACTTCTAATGCTTCCCTTATGTACTCATCATCACCTGCATATTCTTTACTTGACTTAAGAGGATTTCGTCTATAATTTCATCAAATGTAACATGCACAAATTTTTCAATATTCAAAATTTTATATTGAATACCCTATATGCTTTGCTAGAAAGTGAATATCCTAAGAAGATAGCCTCATCGACTTTTGAATCAAATTAACCTAAATTGTCTTTACCATTATTTAATACAAAACATTTACAACCAAAGATTTTCAAATGAGCCACATTTGGTTTTCTTCCTTTAAATAGGTCATAAGGAGTCATTTTCAAGATAGGTCTAATGAGCATTCTATTTAAAACATAACATGCAATACTTACAGCATCAACCCAAAAATATTTAGGAACATTATATTCATTCAACAGGATCTTAGGTCCCCATAACTTTTGGGTCCTTGGGGTTAGAGACAAACAAATCATTTAACTATAGGCACCCAAATATATTTTCCTTTAAGAACACCAAAATGTTTTATTTTACACTTATTTGAAGTATGTCCTTGTTTCATACAATAAAAACATGCATTTGGGGATTTCAATTTTGAAATGGATTCATTTCTGCTTTGTGAAGGTACATTCCTTTCACAACCCATACTCTGCGGGTTCTTTGATTTTTAGTTTTTCTCAAAGGAACATGACTCTTACCTTTAGTTTTCACAAACTTTTGATTTTCATCTTTTCTACAATCACACATATCTTTTGTAGCATTAACTAACATATGCTCAAGTATGCAAATATCAAATTCATAGCTCTTACAAGAACCACATGCAATTGGTTCTACTTCTTTTTCTTCAAAAGATGCAATTTTCGTTTTTAATACTTCCACTTCTTTTTCTAATTTATTTAAACTCTTTTTCATGGTTTTATATTCAGATTTCAAGTCCTTAAAGGTAGTAAAAAACTCTTGATATGCATTATGTAAAGAATCAAAATCATTTTCATCATCACTTGAAGAACAATCTGAATCACTTACCTCATAGTCGGAAGTTACATTGTCATTTTCCATTAAACAAAGATTTGCTTCAATTTCAGAATCACTTGACTCTGAACTAGAGTAACTTTCTTCCCACGCAATGTAAGCTTTCTTTTTGAAGGATTTTCTTCCTTTTGAATCATCACTTCTTTTGTTGTTGGGACATTCGGATTTCACATGCCCTGTTTCACCACAACCATAACATTTGAAATTAAATGAAGATCCTTCTTTCTCATTTTTCTTACCTTTAAATGATTTCCACCCTTTGGCTTTCATGAACTTGGTGAATTTTTTTATCATGAGACTCAGATTTTCATCTTCTTCACTATCAATATTTTCTTCATCCTTCTTTTTCTTGTTTTTGGAAATCTCAGTTTTGAAGGCTAAGTTTCTATTTTGATGTTGGCCTTCTTCATCATTTAACCTTCCTAGTTCAAACTCATGCTCTCTTAATTTTCCAAAAAGAGCTACCATTGTCATTGTTGCCAGATTTTGTGACTCCGTAATGGTAGTCACCTTAGGTTGTCATTTCCTGTCCAGAGATTTCAAAATTTTAACATTTAACTCGTCAGTATCAAAATTCTTACTAAGTCTCGAGAGATGGTTAACGATATGAGTGAAACACTTTTGAACATCAAAGATTGTTTCTCCCTGTCGCCACTGTCCGTTCCGACGTCTAGGGACATCTCAAACGTTTATGCGAGCGGTCGCGAAAAGATGGTTTAGACTCACGTTTTACGTTAAAATGTGTTCATTACTTCCGAGGTGCTCAACAACTGAACTATCCTCTAATAAAAGCAAGGTTTTCGAAAAGGGGTTCTTATGGAGTCGCCACCAATGTTTTGGCCGTAAACATTGGAAAAGGATAAAAAGGCGTTGATTTTAAGAAAAACCAAACTTGGCCATTATAACCAGAGTTAGGTAAGGGAGTTAGTTACGTGTGGGGAAGGTGTTAGCACCCCATAACGCCCCTTTCGGGTTCCCTATGATGGATTAATTCATTAAGCAAAGATTATGAGAAATTACGCTATTACCCTATTTTATTTATACCATATTCAAAAATGGCTATCTACATGACTTTATTTCATATTGCATACATAAAGCAATAAATAAAGCAGTAAAAGAGAAGAGAAGTGAAAAGAACCTCCGCAGCAAGCTTTGTATTACAAATCTTGAATTTTGAGGATGCGTTTTGGCAATCCCCCGCTCTACAAAGACTCTCCTCCCCGAATACAAGATCGACTCTACTAAATTTTAAAGAAGAATCGAATGCTGGAATACAATTCCTTAACCGATTGTTACCTTTTTAAGGCAATCGGAGAGTTCATTCGAAGTAGGGAGAGAAGACAAGTGTCTGGAGTGTGAAAAAGTGGCAAATGAACCTCCTATTTATAGTTTTCGCAGCCTGGCAACTTGGGACGGTCGTTTGGGGCCTGGAAAATAGGGATGAGCGTCTGGAGAAGTCGAGACGACCATCTGGGATTTGGGACGGCCGTCCCAAGCATCAAAACCAGTTGGGACGGCCGTCTGGAGCTTAGGACGGTCGTCTGGGCATGTGGGACGGCCGTCCCAACTTCTGGGATGGTCATCTCGACTGTTTCTGCCAGATTTTGTGTTCTGGGACCCCCGGGAAGCTTTCCTTTCTTTATTCGGACGTCGATTGATGCCGATAGACGTCCATTGAAGCTTTATCTTCATATAGCAAGTCTTCTTGGCCTATTTTGAGATGTCGGGCAAGCTTTATCTTGTTATAGAAGTCTCCTTAGCCTTTTTTGAGAGGCCGGGCAAAATTAGGGGTCTACAGCTGCCCCTCCTTCACCTGCCTGACTAATTCTTGGCCTAATATGCCGACAAAGTTAGTTGGTAGGGGAAGGAGTTAACCCTTTTTGCCTGGTTATCCTTCAGATGCTCCTTCGTTTGAAGTTTGCTGATCCTCCGGATGATAAATGCAATATGATGTTGTCTTCAGGATGCTTCCTTGCTAGGGAAGCTGATCCCTCAGACGATATGTGTGAAGCTTCAGGATGCTTCTTTGATACGGTAGTTGACCTTTCGGCTAGTGAATGAAGATTTTTCCCTTAGGATGCTCCTTTGATACGGTAGCTGACCCCTCGGATAATGAATGTGAACTTCCAAGATGCTCCTTCGATGCGGTAGCTGATCCTATGGTTGATGAGTATGAATTTCGTAGCTTTGGAATGCTCCTTCGATGTGGTAGCTGACCCCGTAGCTGATGAGTGTGAAGCCTCAGGATGCTCCTTCACTGAGGTATCTGATCCTAAGATTTGTAGGATGCTCCTTTAGTGAGGAAGCCGATCCTTTGATTTGCAGGATGCTCCTTTGGTGAGGTAGCCGATCCTTTGATTTGCAGGATGCTCCTTTGGAGAGGTAGCCGATCCTTCGGTCTGCAGGATGCTCCTTCGGTGAGGAAGCCGATCCTTTGATTTGCAGGATGCTCCTTTGGTGAGGTAGCCGATCCTTTGATTTGCAGGATGCTCCTTTGGAGAGGTAGTCGATCCTTCGGTCTGCAGGATGCTTCTTCGGTGAGGAAGCCAATCCTTTGATTTGAAAGATGCTCCTTTGGTGAGGTAGCCGATCCTTTGATTGGCAAGATGCTCCTTTGGAGAGGTAGCCGATCCTTCGGTCTGCAGGATGCTCCTTCGGTGAGGAAGCCGATCCTTTGATTTGCAGGATGCTCCTTTGGTGAGGTAGCCGATCCTTAGATTTGCAGGATGCTCCTTCGGTGAGGTAGCCGATCCTTCGGTGTGCAGGATGCTCCTTCGGTGAGGAAGCCGATCCTTTGATTTGCAGGATGCTCCTTTGGTGAGGTAGCCGATCCTTTGATTTGCAGGATGCTCCTTCGGTGAGGTAGCCAATCCTTCGGTTTGCAGGATGCTCCTTCGGTGAGGAATCCGATCCTTTGATTTGCAAGATGCTCCTTTGGTGAGGTAGCCGATCCTTAGATTTGTAGGATGCTCCTTTGGTGACGTAGCCAATCCTTTGATTTCCAGGATGCTCCTTCAGTGAGGTAGCTGATCCTTCGGTTTGTAGGATGCTCCTTTGGTGAGGAAGTCGATCCTTTGATTTGCAGGATTCTTGTGGGTACTTTCCCCCACTATGTTCGAGTTCGCACTTGCTATACTCGAGACGAGCCCCGTTCTGCAAGGCTCTTAAGATGCTCTCTTTGGCAGTCAATCTTTTGATGAGTACAAACCCTCATTTGGTTTTAGAGATGTGTTGGCGGCTTACTGTTTTTTATCATGTGCCCATTCATGGGGAATGATTGATTTTTCTTTCTGACTTTTCTATTTTTAGTCATCTGGTCTTGCCGGGGATTCTTTGTTTTTGGCTTTTCTTGTTTAGCCATCCGGCTTTGCCGGGGATTCTTTATTTTTGGCTTTTCTATTTTATCCATCCGATCTTGCTGGGGATTCTTTGTTTTTGGCTTTTCTTGTTTAGCCATCCAGTTTTACTGGTGATTTCTTGTTTTTGACTTTTTGTTTAGCCATATGGTTTTGCCGGGGATTCTTTGTTTTTCACTTTTTCGTTTAGCCATCCGGCTTTGCCGGGGATTCTTTGCTTTTGGCTTTTCTTTTTAGCCATCCGGTCTTGCCAGAAATTCTTTGTTTTTGGCTTTTCTTTTAGCCATCCCGTCTTGCCGGGAATTTCTTGTTGGTTGCCTCTTATTTTAGGCAGGAATCTCCTAGGGATTTGTGGTTTCGGGCTTTTTTCTATTTAGCCATCCGATTTTTGCGGGGGTTTATTGATGATTGCCTCTTAATTTAGGCAGGAATCCATTGAGGATTTGTTGATTTCTTGTTGATTGTGCCTCTTGTTTTTAGGCAAATGCTTCAGCAGTGGTGAAGACTTTATACTTGTTGTTTTTCGCCTCTGCATAGGCTGATGTTCCACTTGGGGATATTTGTTCTTGATAATACCTCTGAGTAGGCAGATGCTTTATTGGAAGCTTTGTGCTTTGGACTTGTATTGCCTCTTGTATAGGTTGATTTCCCGTTTCTTGGGGATATTGGCTCTTTGCTTGCCTCTGAGTAGGCAGAGGCTTTCTTGGGAGTGAAGGCTTTGCATTTCACTGGGGATATTCATATTGGGTGTTATAAACGATTAACTCCCTGAGGATATGAATTTGTAGTTTGCCTCTGTCGGTAGGCTTATTGGTGATAGTTTTTCTTTTTGGTGATCCACCGGGGATTTGATCATTTTCTGGAGATCTTTTTTGACTTGCCCCCTAGGGAGGAATGGAGTTTTTGACCCCTTGTTGGATGCTGTTGTTTTGAGCTGGCTTTGCCTATGCTCTTATTCCGCTGGGGAATGAGTTTTTTACCTTTTTCTCGCGATTTTATCTCTTTTCGCAATTTGGAAAATTTGGTTTTTAAATGTGTACGCCTTTTATGCACACTGGCTTTTTGTTATCTGCTGGATGAAGAGATTTATTTTTTCTCTTTTCTTTTTGGCGATCCCGGGGAGTTTGTTGGCTTCTTGGGGATCCAACTTTGATTTGGTTTTTTGATGATGGAGTGTTGGCTCCTTGCTTTGTGAAGCTCTTATTTGAGCTGGAAGATAGAAATTTTCTTATTTTCCTCTTTTTGTATATTTTTCTTGATATGCTCTACTTGGAGATTTTTTATCCGGCCTTTTTTCGTTGTGGCCTCAATTGGGTAATGAAAATTTTTTCTTTTCTTTCTGTTACCCCCTGGTGATATGGAGGATTTGACTCCGTATTTTCTTTGATGGACTCTTGTGTAGTCCTTATTCTCCTTTGGGGAAGTGGCGGAGATTCTGTATGAGTGTGCTTGATGACTCATGTGGTGATGCCGCTGAGTCGTGAGGTAATCTTTTTGTTTTTCCTCTGGAGTAGGCAAGAATCCTCTTGGGGATGATCAAGCCTTTCTGTTGGCTTTTCTATTTTGATGGCTTCCTTCTTTCTTGGATGGAAGGATGGTGGTCGGATCTTTTAAGTGACTCTATTTGACGACTCATGTGGTGATGTTGAGTCGCGAAGTAATTTTTGTTTTGCCTTTGGAGTAGGCAAGGATCCATTTGGGGATCATCAAGCCTTTCTGTTGGTTTTTTTCTGGTGTACCTTCGTTTATTGGGATTAGAAGGTTAGAGCTAGTTTCCTTGAAGCTCTTTATTCTGCTGAAATAGTTTTGATTTCGCCTTTCGCGATTTTTATTTTCATATGGAGACTGGATTCTGGTGCCTCCTGTTTTCAATCACAAGTATGGAGACTAGACTCCTTATATGCATGTTTATTTATTTGAAGAAAATTATTTTTCTTGATTTTGACAAAGTCGTATTATGCAACTACTTTGTGTGTGGATGTTCTAAATGCAATCTATTTGTTTATTTAATTTTGATGCATTTAGAAAGTAACTGGCCTTCTCCCGTTGGCTTCTTATGAATACGCCGATGGACTCCTCCTTTATGACCACGATGATGGGCTCCTTTTTTATCCATCTCTTGGTTTTGGCCCTATCTTTTGCCTAGACCGCCCTTTGTGGGTTTCCGATCTAGCAGGCTACCCTAGTTTTTTCCTAAGAATATACTAGTAGGCATTTATTCCTTTATTATTTTTTTTATGCTTCCCTTTTTTAGATGCATGTTTGATCTTTGATTAAAGGTCTTTGTGCATATTTTATGATTTATCAATAAAGAGGCATTTCCATAAAATTTGGTCAAGAGAAAGGAAATGAAAAGGAATTTTATTGATAAATGAGCAAAAGTTTTATTTCTTTTATAGAAGGATTTCAAAAGGTATTTAGAAGAATGGGTGGTCAGGGTTGGCTATACTGTATAGGCTTAAACAGTCATGTCCATGATATCTACCCCCTGGTTCTCCTAATTGCTTCAGTTGAGATGCCTGAGCTCAGAGTGAAGACTATGCAGACTGCTTGCTTTTGGAAGAATGTTACCTTAGCCGCCTTTCGGTTTTCGACTGAGGTAACCATTGTTCTTAAATTATTTTTTTTTACCTCTAATTTTTGCCTAGGACGTATCCTAGCGAGGGACATAGACCCTATCTTTTGCCCAGGGATGCCCTTTACGGGTTTTCATTCCTGATAGGTCTTGATCAATGTCTTCAAGCATAATACTTCTTCACCGCATCAGAATTGATCAGGTGTCGAAGTTCCTCTCCATCCATATTAGTGAGGATAAGTGCCCCTCCTGAGAAAGCTCGTTTGACCACAAAGGGTCCTTCGTAATTTTTCACCCATTTTTCAATTTTATTCTTCTGGGCCGGAAGCACATTATTTACCATTAAATCCCTCTTATGGTAAATATGAGGATTGACTTTTTTTGTAAGCCTTTTTTATTTTCCTTTGATAGGCTTGCTCACGACATATAGCATTCAGCCATTTTTCTTCAATAAGGTTTAGCTGGTCATATCAGCTTCGAACCCATTCAGCTTCTGTTAAGTTTACTTCCATCATCATGTGCTTTTGTCAACATGATTAGCTGTACCGATTTGCCGTCTCGGATCTTTGCTATAACCCAAGAGTAATCATTTTGAATGTAGAGCAATTGTCATGTCAATGCCCCTCTTCCTTTCCTTTAGGGATTTCAATCCTCCTATTGATCACCATATTTCCACATTTCCCAGTCAATTACTTGAATGCTTTATGATGAAGGGTCAAGAGAATAGAAAGAAAGGGATTTAGTGTAAAGGCTTGTGTTTTAGTGCATTTTTTTTTGAAATAATAGTTTTTGTAAGAATGGCTAGCCAAGGTTGGTTGGTGTTTAGGATAGTTTAAACAAACGTTTTGTTTTGATGAGGTGGCGTCTTCAACTGATTACTTTATGGCGCCTATTTGTGACTGATTAACTTTCCTAGTCCACCCATTTGGGTTTTCAGCCTAGGATGTTGTGTTGTGTCCTAACTTTTATCTAGGTTCCCCTTTTTCATTTTTTGGGATACCTAGCGGACTTTATTTTGTCTATGATGCTTTGATTATTTTGACACATTTTGGAACAAAACGTTTGTCTAAACATGGTTATTTAATGGGGTATAGACATGTTTAGCAAGAAGAGAAGGAGATAGTAAGAATAGCATTCTTTTGTAATTTCAGGGGAAATGTGCGCCCTAGAGATGCTCGGGGCTCGGGCACACCCCGATGAGTGATCTCTAATAATCATTGGGTTTACATCCCTTAAAATCGGAAGAAGGACATCTAATGACTAATGCTACCCTTGATGCTAATATCCCTCTTTTTCGGAAGATCGTCTTTAGGGTATGGAGGGGAGACTTCTCTTTTCTTTGTACGACTTGAAGGGTCATACTTTAAAGGATTATCCTTAAAATCTGGTGGCTCTCTTATTCCTTGAGCATCCTTTCCAAGCCCTTGTTCTGGGCTGTATCCATATTTCTTCATTATATGGGCCACTTTCATATTAGTAGGAAGTCTTTCCATATTTTCAAATGTCCTCTTCAGCCGCATCCATTTAAGGTATGGTGGACGGCTTGCTGATTCAAATGTAGTCTTTAGCTTGAACCATGATCAACTTTTCGCCTACCACAAATTTGATTTTACGGTGGAGCGTTTGAAGAAACTGCCCTAGCACCGTGAATCCAAGGTCTACTTAATCTTCCCCTTGGATTCTTTTTTTTCCTTTTCCTCTTCGGTTTCTTTATTTTTCCTTTGTTTTTAGGAGCATTATCTTGTAGCTCCTTGGGGAATAGATTTTTTTCGCTTATCGTCCTGCCCCCAATGCTGGCTATATTGGAGATATGTTCATTGACGGACAATGCTTTTGTGCATATCCACAGTACAACTTTATCCAATGTATAAGGGAAAGGACGAGGCATGAATAAGCGCAAAGGTGTTATTACCCCTTCCCTGACATTATCAATTTGGGTATCGATATTTATTTATTTCTTATTATCTCTTTGTCCCAAATCGATGGCCTAAGTTTTTTTTTCTGATGGGGCTGTATCAATTGAGCTTATTTTCCAATAGTCTTTGCATGTCCGGGAAAATGGTCCCCTCCTCACTATCTGACTCAATCCATTCGTCTTCGACTTTCAGATCCCGCAGAGAGTTTTCAATCACAGACATGACTGTATGGTCCTTATTTGGGTCTAGATTTTATTCAATTATTTTGGAATGAGAGAGAAAAGAATGAGAAGCATATGAATATTATGAAAAATGCCTCATTTTATTGATGAAAAGAGAAATATATACAGAGTCCCTTTAATCAAAAGATCTCGCGCCCACGGGCAGAGACCGCAAGAGATGCATCGGAAGCTTTTTATTATTATTTTTTATTTCTTTTAACTAAAAGATGCACAAAATGGGGAGCCCTAGTTAGCTGGCCTTCTCTACCCAGGTTCACTATTCTGGTTGTGATAGAGGTTGATCATCCACTTAAGGGTCGGGAGTATTGAAAGTAATCCACCCGGCATTCAACAAATCCTGGACCTTATACTTCAAGCCCATGCAATTCTCCACGGAATGCCCAGGAGCGCCTGAATGGTAACCACAATTCTCATTAGGTTTGTACCATTCTGGGTAAGGTGGATCCATCTTCTTTGGAGGGACATATGCTAGGAGATGGTCCTTTATCAATTCTGGCAGCAGACTTCCATAGGAGGTTGGAATGAGAGTGAATTTCTTCTCTTGTCTGTGTGACTGCCTAGATGGTTGTGAAGAGGAAGAAGGGGTAGTGAGGTTGATGGCATTTATGCTCTCCTCTTTCTTTTTGCTAAAGGACTTCCTGAATGATGTGTGGGATTTCTTAAACTTGGGAGGGAATCGAGTATTTTCGACGAGGCGTACGTTGGTTACCTCCTTTACATCAAAGTTGTGTCCCTCTAATGCCCTTAATTTCTCTTCTAGGGCAGAAATTTGTTGTTTGGAAACCTCATTGTAGAGGCATTGTTGGCATATTAGTTCCATTAAATACGCTATCTGCTCTTTTACGAAGTTAAGCTCAGTGGTGAGGCTGTGGTTTTATTTCTCTAACCACTCCTTTAATTGCGGCACCTGCTTCTTTATGGCATTAAGCTCAGTGGTGAGCATATGGTTCTGCTCCTCTAATTGCTCCATCTTCTTGGCTTTTTGAGCGCAAGTGAGAACAGGTAGAAGACCAGCCACTTTCTAAATGATTTTAACGATTTTTATTATAGCTTTTTATTTCAAATGATTAGTGTGAAATAGATATGCCTTAGACAATAGCTTTGGTATCTTCTCAAAAGTCTATGTTTTAAGGGTACCATACCCACCTTAGTGTGCTAACTCCCTTTTTCAAAGGTTGCCAACATACCTTAGCGCACTTATCTCTTCTAGGAAGGTGATAAACGCACTTGGGTCTCTTTCGCTATTGTCTAAGGATATCTAATGCATCCTGAAATGAGTGTGTTTATGCATGCACTACAAAAATATTTTTTTTTATGATAGCAGATATTGAAAGTGGAATAACTTTTGACTGGGTTGTCCGATTTGGACGCACAACATGTCAAAATGAAGATAAAAGGGTGAAGAACCAAGTTGCAAATTCCCAAAGGTAATTTGGCCCAGTAATTTTCCCAAAAAACGCTCCTAAGACCCATTTTTTGGAGGTTTATTAAAATGATGTGCATGCATGCTGCATTTATTTTCTCTCTTAGTTTTACCACTTATTGGATGATGTTGTATGAATAATACGACTTTGCCAAGAATCTTTTTATTGTAAAAGGAATTTTTATGGCTTTGAGTGTTTTTACATTTTTTATGACCCTTTATCTCTTATGTCGGTCAACGTGGCTACTTAGCTTACAAAGAACCTGAAACCAGGCTAGCTTAACTGAAGACTGTCCGAGATAAAGTTGGTTTATTCTTATCACTTTTATGGTTTTTTAGGGTTTTACTATTTTTGTTGTATGATTATCCTGTGCTAATGCATCAATACAAATGCAACAAACGAATGCACACTCAATTCATTCATCCACGAGCAGAGCCACGCTATTTTCGAGGTGGGGTTTTCCTGCAGAAATGTGCTTGGTTTAGGCGGTTCTAAACTGTTCTCACCAAGGCCAAAGGTCCCCAAGGTGCCCCCATTATAGGGACCTCTCAATCTCTCAGTCCTCGGGTCATGCACGGAACTCCATGTCGACATCCTTAGACTAAAAGAAGAGAGTTATCACCTTGAGTTGGTGGTTTCCGACAATGGTTGTAGCCCCGTGTGCCAACAAGCCGGTCGTATCTGCCACCCACTCCCTATAGGTATTCACTCTTGCCCCCGGGTATAGAGGGACTGTTGTGTGCAAGGGTTTTTGTGTGCAATTTATATTTCAGACAATTTACAGAAAATAATCATACAACAGTTATTAAAGCCATACAATAAAACATACGGAAGAGGGTAAAGGCGTAATTTCAAATCTTTACTTAGTTTGAGTTTATCTGTCACTAAATGGGATCAACTCTCTAGCTTCTCCAGTGGAGTCACCATCTGTTGCCGCCGTCCATTCCGACGTCTAGGGACATCTCGAACATTTATGCGAGCGGTCGCGAAAAGATGGTTTAGACTCGCGTTTTATGTTAATATGTGTTCATTGCTTCCGAGGTGCTCAACAACTGAACTATCCTCTAATAAAAGCAAGGTTTTCGAAAAGGGGTTCTTATGGAGTCGCCACCAATGTTTTGACCGTAAACATTGGAAAAGGATAAAAAGACGTTGATTTTAAGAAAAACCAAAGTTGGCCATTATAACCAGAGTTAGGTAAGGGAGTTAGTTACGTGTGGGGAAGGTGTTAGCACCCCACAACGCCCCTTTCGGGTTCCCTATGACGGATTAATTCATTAAGCAAAGATTATGAGAAATTACGCTATTACCCTATTTTATTTATACCATATTCAAAAATGGCTATCTACATGACTTTATTTCATATTGCATACATAAAGCAATAAATAAAGCAATAAAAGAGAAGAGAAGTGAAAAGAACCTCCGTAGCAAGCTTTGTATTACAAATCTTGAATTGTGAGGATGCGTTTTGGCAATCCCCCACTCTACAAAGACTCTCCTCCCCGAATACAAGATCGACTCTACTAAATTTTAAAGAAGAATCGAATGCTGGAATACAATTCCTTAGCCGATTGTTACCTTTTTAAGGCAATCGGAGAGTTCATTCGAAGTAGGGAGAGAAGACAAGTGTCTCGAGTTGTCTGGAGTGTGAAAAAGTGGCAAATGAGCCTCCTATTTATAGTTTTCGCAGCCTGGCAGCTTGGGACGGCTGTCTGGGGCCTGGAAAACAGGGATGAGCGTCTGAAGAAGTCGGCACGGCCGTCTGGGATTTTGGACGGCCGTCCCAAGCATCAAAACCAGTTGGGACGGCCATCTGGAGCTTGGGATGGCCGTCTGGGCATGTGGGACGACCGTCCCAACTTCTGGGACGGCCATCTCGACTGTTTCTACCAGATTTTGTGTTCTGGGACCCCCGGGAAGCTTTCCTTTCTTTATTCGGACGTTGATTGATGCCGATAGACGTCCATTGAAGCTTTATCTTCATATAGGAAGTCTTCTTGGCCTATTTTGAGATGTCGGGCAAGCTTTATCTTGTTATAGGAAGTCTCCTTAGCCTTTATTGAGAGGCTAGGCAAAATTAGGGGTCTACACTCCCTGTTGCATTCGAAACATCTCATATTCTTGTATCAATGAGTTTTTACTTGCTCTTTTCATGTCATCGGTTCCTTCGTGAGTCACTCTTAGAATTTCCCACATTTCTTGAGAACTTTTACAAACTGAAATTTTATAAAACTCATCAAGGGTTAAAGCAAATGAAATAATATTTCTAACCCTAAGATCATATTAGGCTTTTCTATTTTCTTCAGCAGTCCATCTAGAAAATGGTTTAGGTTCCTCTACTTCATTTATAGCCATTTTAGGAATAAACAGACCATTTACAACAACATCCCAAACACACCTGTCAACAGACTCTAAAAATATTTGCATCCTAATTTTCCAGAAAGGATAATTTTGTCCAGCAAAAAGTGGGGGTCTTTTAATAGAGGCACCCTCAGCAAAAGTTTGGCTTTGTTCGACCTGTAGACCCCAAATCTTGCCCGGTGTAGACCCCTAATTTTGCCCAGCCGCTCAATAAAGGCTAAGGAGACTTTCTATTTGAAGATAAAGCTTCGGTGGACGGCTATCGGCATCAATCGGCTTCCGTTTGAGGAAAGGAAAGCTTCCCGGGAGCCCCAGAACACAAAATCTGGCCAAAACACTCGAGACAACCGTCCTAGAAGTCAGGACAGTCATCCCACATGCCAGACGGCCGTCCCACCCAATTTTGACACTTGGGACGGCTGTCCCAGATCCCAAACGACCGTCCGGACCTCTGCAGACGACCATCCCTATTTTCTGCACCCTAGACGGTTGTCCTGAGCTGCTAGGCTGAAAAAACTATAAATAGGAGCTCATTTGAGTATTTTTACACACACCAAACACTTCTCTTCTCTCCCTCTTTCGAATGAACTCTCTGATTGCCTAGTAAGGTAACAATCGGTTAAGGAAGTCTCTTCCGGCATTCGATTCTTCTTAGAATTACATTAGAGTCGGTCCTGTAATCGGGAGGAGAGTCTTTGTAGAGCGGGGGATTGCCAAACGCATCCTCACGAGTTAAAGATTTGCAATAAAAAGCTTGCTACGAAGGTTCTTTTCACTTCTCTTCTCTTTTATTGCTTTATTTATTGTTTTATGTATGCAATAGAAAATAAAATCATGTAGATAGCTATTTTTAAAATATTAAACAATAAAATAGGGTAATAGCGTAATTTCTCTTAATCTTTACTTGATGAATTAGTCAGTCATAGGGAACCCGAAAGGGGCGTGGTGGGGGTGCTAACACCTTCCCCACACGTAACTAACTCCCTTACCCAACTCTGGTTATAATGGCCAAGTTTGGTTTTTCTTAAAATCAATGTCTTTTTATCCTTTTCCAATGTTTATGGTCAAAACATTGGTGGCGACTCCATCAGAGCCCTTATTGCAAAAACATTGCTTTTATTAGAGGATAGTTCAGTTGTTGAGCACCTCGGAAGCAATGAACACATTTTTAAACAAACGCGAGTCTAAACCATCTTTTCGCAACCGCTCGCATAAACGTTTGAGATGTCCCTAGACGTTGGAACGGACGGCGGCGATAGATGGCGACTTCACTGGGGAAGCTAGAGAGTTGATCCCATTTAGTGACGGATAAACTCAAACTAAGTAAAGATTTGAAATTACGCCTTTACCCTCTGTTGTATGTTTTATTGTATGGCTTTAATAACTTTTGTATGATTGTTTTCTGCAAATTGTCTGAAATATAAACTGTACACAAAAACCCTTCCACACTATAGTCCTTCTATACCCGGGGGCAAGAGTGAATACCTATAGGGAGTGGGTGGCAGATACGACCGGCTTGTTGGCACGCGGGGCTACAACTATTGTCAGAAAACCACCAACTCAAGGTGATAACTCTCTGCTTTTGGTCCAAGGATGTCGACACGGAGTTCCGTGCATGACCCAAGGACTGAGAGATTGAGAGGTCCCTATAATGGGGGCACCTTGAGGACCTTTGGCCTTGGTGAGAACAGTTTAGAACCGCCTAAACCAAGCACGTTTCTACAGGAAAACCCTACCTCGAAATTAGCATGACTCTACTCGCGGATGGGTGAATTGTGTGTGCATTCATTTGCTGCATTTGTATTGATGCATTAGCATAGGCTAATCATACAACAGATAAAAATAGTAAAAATCCTAAAAACCATAAAAGTGATAAGAATAAACTAACTTTATCTCGGACAGTCTTCATTTAAGCTAGCCTGGTTTCAGGTTCTTTGTAAGCTAAGTAGCCACGTTGACCAACAGAAGAGATAAAGGGTCATAAAAAATATAAAAAACAATTCAAAAATATCTTTTACAATAAAAAGATTCTTGGAAAAGTCGTTTCATTCATACCTCATCATTCAATAAGTGGTAAAACTAAGAGAAAAATAAATGCACTAAGAAAAGTATGCATAAACATCATCATAATAAAATTTCTCATACATAAACACATTCATTCTAGGATGTATTAGATATCCTTAGACATTAGCGAAAGAGACCCAAGTGTGTTTATAATCTTCCTAGAAGAGATAAGTGTGCTAAGGTATGATGGCAACCTTTGAAAAAAGGGAACTATCACACTGAGGTGGGTATGGTACCCCTTAAGCATAGGCTTTTAAGAGGATACCAAAGCTATTATCTAAGACATATCTATCTCACAGTAATCATTTGAAATAAAAAGCTATAATAAAAATTGTTAAAATCATTTAGAAAGTGGCTGGTCTTCCGTCCGTCCTCACTCGTGCTCAGAAAGCTAAAAAGATGGAGCAATTGGAAGAACAAAACCAAAAGCTCACCACTGAGCTTAATACGCTGAAAGAGCAAATGGCTCAAATGATGGAAATGATGCGTCAACAAAATCTCCACAAGGAGGGTCCTCAGAGCGGACAAGCTTCTCATCAAGAAGAGGAAGTGGAACCCAATGATGAACACGCCCAATCTGATACTAGGGTAGTACATATTCATACTCCGGAAATATCAAAACAACAAATTACTGCCCTTGAGGAGTGGTTGAGAGCCATGGAAGGGCATAACTTTGATGTTAAAGAGGCGGCTGATATGTGCCTCGTTAAAAACATCTAATTCCCTAACAAATTTAAAACTCTGGACTTCCCAAAGTACATGGGAATAACTTGCCCCAAAAGCCATCTCACAATGTACTGGCGTAAGATGGCTGCATATGCTGACAATGAAAAACTCCTGATCCATTGTTTTCAGGAGAGCTTGGCTGAGTCAGCCTTAAACTGGTATATGCAACTGGAAGAAGGGCAAGTCCAAACCTGGAGACATCTAGCGGATGCTTTTCTTCGTCGTTATAAATACAATATTGATCTGACCCTAGAAAGAGCAGATTTACAATTACTAAGCAAGAAAGACGACGAATCCTTTAAGGCATATGCCCAATGGTGGAGGGAATTAGCAGCACAAGTAGAACCTCCTCTATCCGACAAAGAAACCATATCCATATTCATCAATTCGTTGACGGACCCCTATTATGATAAGATGATATGGAACACATCAACCTTTTTTGCAGATGTCGTAACCATCGGTGAAAGAATAGAGCAAGGACTGAAGAGCGGAAGGATTGTACAACCTTCCTCTTCTAATGCATCATTCAACAAGTCCTTTGGCCAGAAGAAGGAAGGAAGCGTAAATGCCATCAACCTTGCTACTCCTTCTCCCTCTTCACCACTAGCTGGGCAGTCACGCAGACAAGAGAAGAAATACACCCCTCATTCCAACCTCTTATGGGAGTCTGCTGCCAAAGCTGTTAGAGGCCAAGCTCCTAACACGTATCCCTCTGAAGAAGAAAGATCCACCTTACCCCGGTTGGTACAAGCTCAACGAAAAATGTGATTACCACTCAAGTGCTCCTGGGCATTCCGTGGAAGATTGCACCAACTTAAAATATAGGGTTCAAGAATTATTGAATGCCGGGTGGATTACTTTCAATGCTCCCGACCCTTAGGTGGACGACACGCCTCTGTCTCAACCAGAATGACGGGGAAGACCAGCTAATTAGGGCTCCTCATTAAAAAAAATATAAATAAATAAAAATTATAAATAAAAAATAATAATAATAAAAAAAGCTTCGATGCATCTCTCACGGTCTCTGCTCATGGCCGCGAGATCTTTTGATTAAAGAGGCTCTGTATATATTTCTCTTTTCATCAATATAACGAGACATTTTTCATAATATTCATATTCTTCTCATTCTTTTCTCTCTCACTCCAAAATAATTAAATAAAATCTAAACCCAAATAAGGACCATATAAACAGTCATGTCTGTGATTGAAAACTCTTTGCGGGATCTGAAAGCCAAAGGTGAATGGATTGAGTCAGACAGTGAGGAGGGGACCATTTCCCCGAACATGCAAAAACTGTTGGAAAAATAAGCTCAATTGATACAACCCCATCAGGAAAAAACTTATGCCATCGATTTGGGACAAAGAGATAATAAGAAAGAAATAAATATCGGTACCCAAATTGATAATGTCAGGGAAGGGGTAATAACACGTTTGCACTTATTCATGCCTCGTCCTTTCCCTTATACATCGGATAAAGTTGTACTATGGATATGCACAGAATAATTGTCCGTCAATGAAGATATCTCCAATATAGTTGGCATTGGGGGCAGGATGAGAAGCAAAAGAATTTATTTACCCAAGGAGCTACAAGATAATGCTCCTAAAAACAAAGGAAAAATAAAGAAACCGAAGAGGAAAATGAAAAAGAATCCAAGGGGAAGATTAAGTAGACCTTGGATTAACGGTGCTAGGGCAGTTTCTTCAACGCTCCACCGAAAAATCAAACTCGTGGTAGGCGACAAGTTGATCATGGTTCAAGCTAAAGACTACATTCGAATCAGTCAATCGTCCACCATACCTTAAATGGATGCGGCTGAAGAGGACATTTGAAAATATGGAAAGACTTCCTAGTAATATGAAAGTGGCCCATATGATGAAGAGATATGGATACCACCCAGGACAAGGGCTTGGAAAGAATGCTCAAGGAATAAGAGAGCCACCAGATTTTCAGGATAACCCTTTAAAGTACAACCCTACAAAAGATCAAGTCATACGAGGAAAAAGGAAGTCTCCCCTTCGTACCTTAAAGACGATCTTCCGAAAAGGAGGGATATTAGCGCAAAGAGTATCGTTAGTCATTATGTGTGCTTCTTCCGATTTTAAGGGGTGTAAACCCAATGACTATTAGAGATCACTCCTCGGGGTGTGCCCGACCCCTGAGCATCTTTAGGGCACGCATTTCCCTTTGAATTACAAAAGAATGCTATTCTTACTATCTGCTTCTTTTCTTGCTAATCATATCTATACCCCATAAATAACCATGTTTAGACAAACGTTTTGTTCCAAAATGCGTCAAAATAATCAAAATGCCATAGACAAAATGAAGCCAAAGTTAACATGATTGATTAGCTAGAGACACGAATAAGAAAATCGTGTTTTGACAATGTTTTGAAAAAGAAATTATTATTAAAAGAAGCCTGTCAAGGTCAGAGGCCAAGACAAAAAGATAAAAGGGCAAAATCCTAGGCTGAAAACCTAAAAGGGCGGACTAGGAAAGTTAATCAGTCACAAATAGGTGCCATAAAGTAATCAGTTGAAGACACCACCTCATTAAAAAAAAAATGTTTGTTTAAACTAGCCTAAACACCGACCAACCTTGGCTAGCCATTCTTACAGAAACTATTATTTCAAAAAAAAAATCTCACTAAAACACAAGCCTTTGCAATAAATCCCTTTCTTTCTCTTCTCTTGACCATTCACCGTAAAGCATTCAAGTAATTGACTGGGAAATGTGGAAATATAGTGATCAATAGGAGGATTGAAATCCCTAAGGAAAGGAAGAGGGGCATTGACATTGCAGTTGCTCTACATTCAAAATGATTACTCTTCGGTTATAGCAAAGATCCGAGACGGCAAATCGGTACAGCTAATCATGTTGACAAAAGCACAGGATGATGGAAGCAAAATTAATAGAAGCCGAACGGGTTCAAAGCCGATATGACCAGCTAAACCTTATTGAAGAAAAACGGCTGAATGTTATATGTCGTGAGCAAGCCTATCAAAGGAAAATAAAAAAGGCTTACGAAAAAAGGTCAACCCTCATATTTACCATTAAGAAGGATTTAATGGTAAATAAGTTGCTTCCGGCCCAAAAGAATAAAATTGGAAAATGGGCAACAAACTATGAAGGACCCTTTGTGGTCAAATAAGCTTTCTCGGGAGGGGCTCTTATCCTCACCAATATGGATGGAAAGGAACTTCGACACCCAATCAACTCCAATATGGGGAAGAAGTATTATGCTTGAAGACATTGCTCAAGACCCGTCAGGAATGCAAACCCGCAAAGGGCATCCCTGGGAAAAAGATAGGGTCTATATCCCTCGCTAGGATACGTCCTAGGCAAAAAGTAGAGGTAAAATAATAATAATAATAATAATAATAATAATAATAATAATAATAATAATAAATATAAAAAAAATTAAGAGCAATGGTTACCCCGATCGAAACCGAAAGGCGACTAAGGTAACATTCTTCCAGAAGCAAGCGTCTGCATAGTCTTCACTCCGAGCTCGAGGCATCTCAAGCTGAAGCAATTAGGAGAACCAGGGGGCAGATATCATAGACATGACTTGTTTAAGCCTATACAATATAGCCAACCCTGACCACCCATTCTTCTAAATACCTTTTGAAATCCTTCTATAAAATAAATAAACTTTTGCTCATTTATCAATAAAATTCCCTTTCATTTCCTTTCTCTTGACCAAATATTATGGAAATCCCTCTTTATTGATAAATCATAAGTATACGCAAAGACCTTTAATCAAAGATCAAGCATGCATCTAAAAAAGGAGGAAGCATAAAAAAAAATAATAAAAGAATAAATGCCTGCTAGGATATTCTTAGGTAAAAATCAGGGTAGCCTGCTAGATCGAAAACCCCAAAAGAACGGTCTAGGCAAAAAATAAGGCAAAATCCCCCTAAGATATTCTAGGCAAAAATTAAGGCATCCCGCTAGATCGAAAACCCATAAAGGGCGGTCTAGGCAAAAGATAGGGCTAAAACCAAAAGATGAATAAAAGAGGAGCCCCTCATGGTCATAAAGGAGGAGCCCATCGGCGTATTCATAAGAAGCCAACGGGAGAAGGCCAGTTACTTTCTAAATACATCAAAAATAAATAAACAAATAGATTGCATCTAGAACATCCACACACAAAGTAGTTGCACAATACGAATTTGTCAAAATCAAGAAAAAAAATAATTTTCTTTAAATAAGAATAATAAACATGCATATAAGGAGGCTAGTCTCCATACTTGTGATTGAAAACATGAGGCACCAGAATCCAGTCTCCAAATAAAAATTCCCTCAAGAAAGAAAAGGTGAAATCAAAACCGCTTCAACAGAATAAAGAGCTTCAAGAAGACGAAAAATTCTCCTTCTACCCCAATAAACGAAGGTATACCGGAAAAAGGCCAACGAAAAAGCTTGATCACCCCAAGCGGATCTTGCCTACTCCAGAGGCAAAACAAAATATTACCTCACGACTCAACTTCATCACCGCATGAGTCATCGAGTACACTCATCCAGAATCTCCGCTACTTCCCCAAAGGAGAATAAGGACCACACAAAGATCAACCAAAGAAGATATAGAGTCAAAATCTCCATATCCTCAGGGGTTCAACAAAAAGAAAGAAAAGAAAAACCTTTCATTCCCCAATAGAGGCCACGAAAAAAGGCCGAATAAAAATCTCCAAGTAGAGCATCTAAGAAAAATCTACAAAATGAGGAAAACAAGAAAATTCCCATCCTCCAATTCAATAAAGAGCTTCACAAAGCCAGGAGCCAAGACTCCGTCATAAAAATCAAAATTGGATCCCCAGGAAGCCAACGAACTCCTTGGTGGATCGCCAAAAAAGAGAAAAAGAAGAAAATATCTTTATCCCTAGTAGATAATAAAAAGCCTGCGTGCATAAAAGAAATTAAAAAAGGCGCACGCATTTAAAAAAGCCAAATTTCAAAATCGCAAAAAAAAAGAGATAAAATCGCGAGAAAAAGGTAAAATAATCAGAAAATCCATTCCCCAGCAGAATAAGAGCATAGGCAAAGCCAACTCATAATAGCAGCATCCAACAAGGAGTAAAAAACTCCATTCCTCCCTGGGGGGAAAGTCAAAATAGATCTCCGAGAAAACAATCAATTCCCCGGTGGATCATCAAAAAGAGAAAAAACTATCCCCAGTGAGCCTATCAGTAAAGGCAAAATTACAAATTCATATCCTCAAGAAGTTAATTGCCTATAAATATATAGGCAATATCTAGCAAGCAAAGAGCCAATATCCCCAAGAAATGGGAAATCAACCTATGCAAGAGGCAATACAAGCCCAAAGCATAAAGCCTCCATCAGTGAAGCATCTGCCTACATAAAGAGGCACAATAATAAAAAATAAAAATCCCCAATGGATTCCTGCCTAAATAAGAGGAAACCAACAAATCATCCTCGACAATCAACATGTCGGATGGCTAAACAGAAAAGCCAAAAACAAAGAATCCCCGGCAAGACCGAATGGCTAAACAGAAAAGCCAAAAAAAAAGAATCCCTGGCAAGACCGGATGGCTAAACAGAAAAGCCAAAAACAAAAATCCCTGGCAAAACCGGATGACTAAAACAGAAAAGTCAAAAAGAAAAATAATCACTCCCCATGGAATGGGCGCATGATCAGAAACAGTAAGCCGCTAAACACATCTCCAAAACCATATGAGGGTTTGTACTCATCAACCATAGGATTGACTACCAAAAAGAGCATCCTGAGAACCTTGCAGAATGGGGTTCATACCAGGTGGGGGTAGGTACCCATAAGAGCCTTGCAGAACGGGGTTCGTACCAGGTGGGGGTAGGTACCCACAAGAGCCTTGCAGAATGAGGTTCGTACCAGGTGGGGGTAGGTACCCACAAGAGCCTTGCAGAACGGGGTTCGTACCA
Source organism: Sphenostylis stenocarpa (assembly GCA_963425845.1). Taxonomy (NCBI): domain Eukaryota; kingdom Viridiplantae; phylum Streptophyta; class Magnoliopsida; order Fabales; family Fabaceae; genus Sphenostylis; species Sphenostylis stenocarpa. The sequence continues at coordinate 37,140,918 of OY731404.1, forward strand.
GGTGGGGGTAGGTACCCACAAGAGCCTTGCAGAATGGGGTTCGTACCAGGTGGGGGTAGGTACCCACAAGAGCTTTGCAAAACGGGTTTCGTACCAGGTGGGGGTAGGTACCCACAAGAGCCTTGCAGAACAGGGTTCGTACCAGGTGGGGGTAGGTACCCACAAGAGCCTTGCAGAATGGGGTTCATACCGGATGAGGGTAGGTACTCATCAGAATCTAGCAAAATGCAGATTCGTACCAGGTGGGGGTAGGTACCCACAAGAGCCTTGCAGAACGGGGTTCGTACCGGATGAGGGTAGGTACTCATCAGAATCTAACAAAATGCAAATTCATAGCAGGTGGGCGTAGGTACCCACAAGAGCCTTATAGAATAGGGTTCGTACCGGATGAGGGTAGGTACTCATCAGAATCTAGCAAAATGCAGATTCGTACCAAGTGGGGGTAGGAACCCACAAGAGCCTTGCAGAACGGGGTTCGTACCGGATGAGGGTAGGTACTCATCAGAATCTAGCAAAATGCAAATTCATACCAGGTGGGGGTAGGTACCCACAAGGGACTTATAGAATAGGGTTCGTACCGGATGAGGGTAGGTACTCATCAGAATCTAGCAAAATGCAGATTCATACCAGGTGGGGGTAGGTACCCACAAGAGCCTTGCAGAATGGGGTTCGTACCGGATGGGGTAGGTACTCATCATAATCTAGCAAAAGCGGATTCATACTTGGTGGGGGTAGGTACCCACAAGAGTTTAGCAAAATGTAGACTCGTACCTGGTGAGGGTAAGTACTCACCAGAGTCTTATAAAAGAAGGCTCAAACCAGATAGGGGTTGGTACCTATCAAAAATATTTATCATCCGGAGGATCAGCAAACTTCAACAATGGAGCATCCGAAGGATGACGGGGCAAAAAGGGTTAACTCCTTCACCTACCAACTAACTTTGTGGGCACATTAGGCCAACAATTAGCCAGGCAAGTGAAGGGGAGGCAGCTGTAGACCCCTAATTTTTCCCGGCCACTCAATAAAGGCTAAGGAGACTTTCTATCTGAAGATAAAGCTTCGGTGGACGGCTATCGGCATTAATCGGCTTCCGTCTGAGGAAAGGAAAACTTCCCGGGAGCCCTAAAACACAAAATCTGGCCAAAACACTTGAGACAGCCATCCCAAAAGTTGGGACAACCGTCCTAGTCAGTCTAGACGGCCGTCCCACATGCCAGACGACCATCCCACCCAATTTTGACACTTGGGACGGCCGTCCCAGATCCAGACGGTCATCCCTATTTTCTGCACCCCAGACGGTCGTCCCGAGCTGACAGGATGAAAAAACTATAAATAGGAGCTCATTTGAGCGTTTTTACACACACCAAACACTTATCTTCTCTCCCTCTTTCGAATGAACTCTCCGATTGCCTAATAAGGTAACAATTGGTTAAGGAAGTCTCTTCCAACATTCGATTCTTCTTAGAATTACAATAGAGTCGGTCCTGTAATCGGGGAGGAGAGTCTTTGTAGAGCGGGGGATTGCCAAAATGCATCCTCACAGTTAAAGATTTGCAATAAAAAGCTTGCTACGGAGGTTCTTTTCACTTCTCTTATCTTTTATTGCTTTATTTATTGCTTTATGTATGCAATAGAAAATAAAAGCATGTAGATAGCTATTTTTAAAATATTGTACAATAAAATAGGGTAATAACATAATTTCTCTTAATCTTTACTTGATGAATTAATCCGTCATAGGGAACCCGAAAGGGGCGTCGTGGGGGTGCTAACACCTTCCCCACACGTAACTAACTCCCTTACCCAACTCTGGTTATAATGGCCAAGTTTGGTTTTTCTTAAAATCAATGTCTTTCTATCCTTTTCCAATGTTTATGGTCAAAACATTGGTGGCGACTCCATCAGAACCCTTTTTGCGAAAACCTTGCTTTTATTAGAGGATAGTTCAGTTGTTGAGCACCTCAGAAGCAATGAACACATTTTTAAACAAATGCGAGTCTAAACCATCTTTTCACGATCGCTCGCATAAACGTTCGAGATGTCCCTAGACGTCGGAATGGATGGCGGTGACACCCGACCTCAAAATAAAGAGCAGAAGACCTCCAATTCGAAGATGGGCTAGTCCTAAAAGGTCCTTAGGATAGACTATTAGGCCCCATATTAGAGTAGGAAGGCTTTTTGAACGAAAAAAATAAGGAATTTCACTTGAAGGGTCGAGACCGTCGTCTCGCTTATCAAGACCGCCGTCGCGTTTGGCGAGATGGTCGTCTCGCCAATTGCCATTGCGAGACCGCCTTCTCGTTTGGCGAGACGACCTTCTCGCTATTTGTCAAATCGATACTGTCGTCCCAATTGGTGAGACGGTCGCCTCGCCATTTGCCAAAGGCGAGACTGCTGTCCCGTTTGGCGAGACGGCGATCTCGACCTTGCCAGGCGAGACGACGGTCTCGACCTGACAGGCGCGAATCCCTATAAAAGGAGGGCACTCTCCCCTTCTTTTCTCATGGTTCTTCAACCTTTCCTTCTATCATTTCTTCAAATTCTTCTCCTAGAGCCCCTCCGAAGCATTTCCAGAGTTTTTTTAGTGTTCTTAGAGACTTTTTATAACGTTGCGAGAAAGAGCAACCAACGTTGTAGAGCGAAGGACTGCCAAAAAACATCCTATGCCAAAAGTATTAATCAAGAAAGCTTTCCTCGGAGGTTTCTTCACTTTCTCCCTCTCTTTTATTGCTTTGTCATTTATATTTATCTGTACATTAGCTACTAGGGCCATGTAGTCACTATTTTCTTAATTCCACAAATAAAAGGGTAAAAGTGTCATTTTAAAGTTTATTTATGAAATAACTGGCCTATCATAGGGAACCCGAAAGGGGCGTCGTAGGGAAGCTAATACCTTCCCTACACGTAACTAACTCCCTTATCCAACTCTGGTTATAATGGCCAAAGTTGGTTTTCGTAAAAACCAACGCCTTCTTTTTTTCCTTATCCGATGTTTTCGGTAAAAACATCAGTGGCGACTCCATAAGAACCCTCTTCGAAAACCTTGCTTTTAGGTCCAGCCCGGTTATCGGACAACCTAAAAGCTCCCTTTCGAAAACCTCGCTCTTAGGTCCATCCGGGTTATCGGACAACCTAAAGGCGTTGTAATGTCATATTTTAAACGCAAAAATGGAAGTCGGAATATCATCGCGTCGCTCCGACCGCCTCTTTTGACGGTGGTGACACAACCATTTTCAAAACTTTGAAAAACTATCAAAGTAAGCTCTGATACCACTTGTTGGAATCGCGCAGAGGAATGTTCGCGTTTGGGATAAAAACCAAGAGGGGGTGAATTGATTTCTTATAAAATCTTATCCCTTTAAAAAATTTTCGCAAGATTTAACCGATTAAATAGCTACTAAAGAGTAAAGAGATAAGGGAAAGAAGATTACACAGTTAATTTATACTGGTTTGGATCAAAAGACCCTACATCTAGTTGTTAATCACTCTAAAAGAAGATTAACTTAGTCACTAAAATATTGTTTCAAACAAATAACAGATTACAAAAGATAAGGATAAGAAAACACCTCTCTTGAGTCACACAAGAGATGAACACCTCCTTTGAATCCACAAAGGATGAAGATAACTTTTCCTAGAGACAGCACAACACATAATCCACTAAGAAACCCACTTAGTGATTCTTATCGCTTCTAACCCACACTAGGATACAAAAGCCCCTTTTTCTTCCCTACTCAAAGTACTCTCAGCAATCACAACTATAGACTTTAGTATGAAAAAGGTTGTTATTTACAGAGAGCCTGAGAGTTCCTTAAATAGATATTTTAGGGTTTAGAAATTAGGGTTTTCGAAAATAGGTCTGAAATTTGAAATTCAAAATCATAACTGACACAGATAATCGATTATCATGAGTGATAATCGATTATCACAGAGCCATTTTCGCAGAAGGCATAATTTTGACAGGATAATTAATTATCAATAGTGATAATAAATTATTCCAGAGACTTTCAGAGACCCAGGAGAGCTAGGATAATCGATTATCACGAGTGTTAATCGATTATCAATAATTGATTACTGATAATCGATTATCCACTGGTGATAATCGATTATAACAGTGAATTTTAGATAAAAGCGAACTTTCAGTGGACAAACTATGTGCTGGCTATCTTAGACTCTATTTTTACAGACTCAAAATGATAAAACAGAGTTATTACAAATATATACAACTATATATGAGTCTTTTATTCTTGATGTCCTTTGTCTCTAAAGCATCAACAAAATCTTCAGGCATCATACCCTTGTATCTTCAATAGAGAATGGGTGGGTATGCTTGTTGACTCAATGTGATGGCGATGTTGAGCCATGAGGAGTACTTTTGTTTTGCCTTTGGAGTAGGCAAGGATCCATTTGAGGATAATCGAGCCTTTCCATTGGCTTTTCTTTTTTGATGGTTATGCCTCCTTTTTCTTGGTGGAAGGATGGTAGTTGGAGCTTTTGGGTGCTCTGAAGCTTCATGCTTAATTTCACCTTTTTTCGCGATTTTTCTTTTTTCTCGTGATTTGAAATTTGGCTTTTTCGGGATAATGCGTGTGCCTTTTTACCTTTTTAATTTATTTTGGGTACGCAGGCTTTTGCTAAGAAAAAGGAGGAAAGACAAGCAAAAGAGAATTTATTTATAATAATATTTTTTTGTTGGGGTACAATCCATTGGCAAATAAAGACTACAAGGATCCTACTCTCTAGGATCTGAGCGTGATGCTGTGGAAGGTTTAGGTGGGGGAAATTGACGAAACATATATCGTTTGAATTCCTCCTGACTCCAGATTAAGCTGAGCACGCTCTGGTTAATCCCTTCCATACCCTAGGTGAGTCTGTCCAGCCTTTGGCCAAATCCCTCCTGCCTCTGGTCAAACCCGTCCTGCCTCAGGGTCATATGATCCAACTACTGGTGAATGATTTGGAACTCGTCGTTTATATGATGGTGGACATTGGGGATATCGTCTCCATACTACCGCTGCTACTGCTGCTAAAATTCCTGAGGTATGGGGATTTCCTCTAGCGCATCCAGCTCACGAATGTCGATCGTCATGGCGAGTATAGGATGTAAGGCAAACCCGGTCCCTTGTCGGATGAGCATGCCCACATGAGTGAGCATTGACCCATCAATAGATTCTGGTCGGAGGGCCGTGGGCGTGTCTTCCCAATCGGTGCATCCCCACTGCTCAGCCAGGGGAGATATAAGGGGAGCCATCATGATGGTCCCCACTGGGCGGCTGCTGAAGTCCTTCAGCGCTTTTAGCAAGAAGTATTTGGGGTTGCACTGATACCCCTTATGCATGCAGTAAATGACAAAGAGGTCAGGTTGGGTGATCTTACCCTGACTCTCTTTCCGACCATGTATGGTTCCTGCCAATAGTTTGTGGCAAATACAGAGCAAAGGGCTCAAGGCTGAGCCTTTCAACTAGGCAGGCATGTGTTCAACCCTAGTGAGGTCTTCCCAAATTTCACCGGTCATGAGGGTGGCCGATCTCTTGTAGAGTGCATTTTGGTACTCTATAGTCAGTATGTCAGTGGGCTGATTAAAGCCCATAAGGACGTTGAATTTGTCCAACATCGTCATTTTGTAGGCTCCATTCATGAAATAAGAGACTGCCTTGGCCGGAGGAACCCTGGGGTATATGGTTGGCATGTCCACCAGTGTTATGGAGGTGAGGAATTCCATAGTGGCGTTTCAGAATATGTGGGATGGAGGATCTCTTAGCAGGAAGTCCCATCCTATGCCTCAAATGTAGTTCCTTACATTCTCATCCCAACTGAAGGTGGTTAGGATGCCAAAGTCTAGCTGGAGCATGGGATGCCAGGCGTACTGACGAATATTATCAAGCTTGGCCTGGTGTTGGGCCATTAATTGAACAGGAGCTTGAGGAGCCGGCGAAGCTTGAAGAGCCAGAGTACCCCTGGTGGGTCCCCAACCACGTTTTCTTTGGGTTGAAGACTCTCTGTAGACCCCTAATCTTGTCCGGCCTCATAATAAAGATCAGAAGACCTTCTATTCGAAGATGGATGAAGCCTAAGAAGCCACTAGGAGAGACTATTAGGCCCCATACTAGGATAGGAGGGATTTTTGGCTCAAAAATAAGGATTCTCGCCTTTTTAGGTCGAGACCGCCGTCTTGGATTCGAGACCGCCGTCTCGCCTTGCGCTAATGGCGAGACCACCGTCTCGTTTGGCGAGACGGCCGTCTCGCCATTCCTGCAAGGCGAGACAGCCGTCTCGACCTTGTCAGACGAGACGGCCCGTCTCGACCTGACATGCGCGAATCCTTATAAATAGGAGCGCCATTCCCCTCATTTCCCACAGTTCTTCCATTCTCTCTCTAGATATTTCTTCAAATTCTCTTTCTAGAACCCCTCCGAAGCATTTCCGGAGTTTCTGAGAGCTTTCTAGAGTGTTTTATAGCGTTTTCGAGAGATTCCGGCGCTGTAAAAGAGTGAAGGGCTGCCAAAAAGCACCTTAATTGCAAAGAATTAATAGAAAGCTTTCTCCGGAGGTGTAGACCCCTAATTTTGCCCGGCCTCTCAATAAAAGCTAGGGAAACTTCACACGAAGATAAAGATCGCCCAACTAATCAATAAACACTAAGAAGACCTCCCACAATCACACGGAGTTCATCCAAATTCTCGACAAAGGCCAAAGAGACTTCCTACACGATGATAAAAGCTCGCCCGACATCTTAATGAGGGCCAAAAAGACTTCCTACATGAAGATCAAGCTTCAAGGGACATCCATAGACATCAAACAATGTCCAAAAATAGCAAGGAAAGCTTCCCGGGGTCCCAGAACACAAAAACTGGACAAAACAGGTCGAGACCACCGTCCCAAAGTTAGTCCCAACTATCTTGGGACAAGTGAGACGCGCGTCCCAAATGTGGGATGGCCGTCCCACTTCCCAGGGGGGCTGACCATGTGTTAAAAGTTCAAGTGGGACGGACGTCCCACCCCAGACGGCCGTCCCGGCCCAGACGGCCGTCCCAAATTGCCAGGCACCGAAAACTATAAATAGGAGTCTCATTTTGCTCATTTCACACACCTCAGACACTCCAGACAACTCCTAGTACTTGTCTATCCTCTTCCCTCTTCGAATGAACTCTCTAATTGCCTTAATAAGGTAACAATCAGTTAAGGAATCATATTCCAGCATTCGATTCTTCTGTAAAATTGAGTCGAGTCGGTCTTGTATTTGGAGAGGAGAGTCTTTGTAGAGTGAAGGATTGCCAAAACGCATCCTTGTGATCAAAGATTTACAATATAAAGCTTGCTACGGAGGTTCTGTTCAATTCTCTTCTCTTTTACTACTTTATTTATTGCTTTCTGTATGCAATGTAAAATAAAGTGATGTAGATAGCCATTTTTAACATTATGCAATAAAATAGGGTAATCGCGTAATTTCTCACAATCTTCACTTAAATGAATTAATCCGTCATAGGGAACCCGAAAGGGGCGTTGTGGGGTGTTAATACCTTCCCCACACGTAACTAACTCCCTTACCCGACTCTGGTTATAATGGCCAAGTTTGGTTTTTATTAAAATCAATGCCTTTTTCTCCTTTTCCAATGTTTATGGTCAAAACATTGGTGGCGACTCCAAAAGAACCCTTTTCGAAAACCTTGCTTCTATTAGAGGATAGTTCAGCGTTGAGCGCCTCGGAAGCAATGAACATATTTTTAACAAAAAACGCGAGTCTCAACCATCCTTTCGCGACCGCTCGCATTAACGTTCGAGATGTCCCTGGATGTCGGAACGGACGGCGGCGACAGATGGCGACTTCACTGGGGAAGCTAGAGAGTTGATCCCATTTAGTGACGGATAAACTCAAACTAAGTAAAGATTTGAAATTACGCCTTTACCCTTTTCCGTATGTTTTATTGTATGGCTTTAATAACTATTGTATGATTATTTTCTGCAAATTGTATGAAATATAAATTGCACACAAAAACCCTTGCACACAACAGTCCCTCTATACCCGGGGGCAAGAGTGAATACCTATAGGGAGTGGGTGGCAGATACGACCGGCTTGTTGGCACACGGGGCTACAACCGTTGTCGGAAACCACCAACTCAAGGTGATAACTCTCTTCTTTTGGTCTAAGGATGTCGCCACGGAGTTCCGTGCATGACCCGAGGACTGAGAGATTGAGAGGTCCCTATAATGGGGGCACCTTGGGGACCTTTGGCCTTGGTGAGAACAGTTTAGAACCACCTAAACCAAGCACGTTTCTGCAGGAAAACCCTACCTCGTGATTAAATAAGCGTGGCTCTGCTCGTGGGTGAATGAATTGTGTGTGCATTCGTTTGCTGCATTTGTATTGATGCATTAGCATAGGGTAATCATACAACAAACAAAAAAATGAAAAACCCTAAAAATCACAAAAGTGATAAGAGTAAGACCAACTTTATCTCGGACAGTCTTCAGTTAAGCTAGCCTAGTTTCAGGTTCTTTGTAAGCTAAGTAGCCACGTTGACCGACAGAAGAGATAAAGGGTCATAAAAAATATAAAAACAAATTAAAGCCATAAAAATACCTTTTATAATAAAAAGATTTTTGACAAAAGTCGTATCATTCATACTATATCATCCAATAAGTGGTAAAACTAAGAGAGAAAATAATTGCAGCATGCTCATCATTTTAATAAACCTCCAAAAAATGGTTCTTAGGAGCGTTTTTTGGGAAAATTACTGGGTCAAATCCCCTTTGGGTATTTGATTACTTGTTCTTCACCCTTTTCTCTTCGTTTCGACATGCTGTGCGTCCAAATCGGACAACCCAGTCAAAATTTATTCCACTTTCAATATCTGCTATCATAAAAAATATTTTTGTAGTGCATGCATAAAGCACATTTATTCTAGGATGCATTAAATATCCTTAGACAATAGCGAAAGAGACCCAAGTGCGTTTATCACCTTCCTAGAAGAGATGAGTGTGCTAAGGTATGTTGGCAACCTTTAAAAAAAGAAAGTTAGCACACTGAGGTGGGTATGGTACTCTCTTAAAACATAGGCTTTTGAGAAGATACCAAAGCTATTGTCTAAGACATATCTATCTCACACTAATCATTTAAAATAAAAAGCTATAATAAAAATCTTTAAATCATTTAGAAAGTGGCTGGTCTTCTACCTGTTCTCACTCGTGCTAAAAAAGCCAAGAAGATGGAGCAACTAGAGGAGCAAAACCGTATGCTCACCGCCAAGCTTAATGCCATAAAAGAACAAATGGTGTAATTGACAGAGTTAATGTACCAACAATGCTTCCACAATGAAGTCTCTGAGCAACGAATTTTTGCCTTAGAGGAGAGATTAAGGGCATTAGAGGAATACAAATTTGATGTAAAGGAGGTAACCCATGTTGAAAATACTCGATTCCCCGCCAAGTTTAAGAAATCCCACGCATCATTCAAGAATCCCTTTGGCAAGAAAAAGGAGGGAAGTGTAAATGCCATGAACTTTGCCACTCCTTCTTCCTCCTCGCAACAAACCAAGCCACGCAGACAAGAGAGGAAATTCACTTCCATACCTACCTCCTATGGAAATCTGTTTTTGAAATTATTGGACGCCAAGCTCCTCGTACGTGTCCCTCCCAAGAAAATGGAGCCACCATACCCGGAATGGTATAAATCTAATGAAAGTTGTGGTTATCATTCAGGCTCTCCGGGACACTCCGTTGAAAACTGTGTGGCCTTAAAGCACAAGGTCCAGAATCTAATAGATGCAGGGTGGATTACCTTTGATGCATCTACTCCAAAAACGGATGACCGACCTCTTTCCAAACCCGAATGAAGGATGGGCTACGGAAGATCAACAATTTAGGGCTCATCATTTTGTCATCTAATAAAAATAAATACAAAAAATAGATAATAAAAAAAACATATCAAAAAGCTTCCGATGTATCTCTCGTGATCCCCACCCATGATCACGAGATTTTTTGATTAAAGTGGGCTTTGTAAATATTTTCTTTTCATCAATACAATGAGGCATTTTCATAATATTCATATACTTCTCATTCTTTTCTCTCTCATTCGAAAATAATTGAATAAAATCTACACCCAAATATAGACCATATAAACAGTCATGTCTGTGATTGAAAACTCTCTGCGGGATCTAAAAGCCGAAGGCGAATGGATGGAGTCAGACAGTGAGGAGGGGACCATTTCCCCGGACATGCAAAGACTGTTGGAAAAATAAGCTCAAAGGATACATCCCAGATTTTAAGGATAATCCTTTAAAGTACGACCCTACAAAAGATCAAGTCGTACAAAGAAAAAGAGAAGTCTCCCCTCCACACCTTAAAGACGATCTTCCGAAAAGGAGGGATATTAGCATCAAGGGTAGCATTAGTCATTAGATGTCATTCTTCTGATTTTAAGGGACGTAAACCCAATGACTATTAGAGATCACTCCTCGGGGTGTGCCCGACCCCCGAGCATCTTTAGGGCACGCATTTCCCTTTGAATTACAAAAGAATGCTATTCTTACTATCTGCTTCTTTTCTCACTAATCATATCTATACCCCATAAACAACCAGGCTTAGGCAAACGTTTTGTTCCAAAATGCGTCAAAATGCCATAGACAATATGAAGCCAAAGTTAACATGATTTATTAGCTAGAGACACAAATAAGAAAATTGTGTTTCGACAATGGTTTGAGAAAAGAAATTATTATTAAAAGAAGCTCGTCAAGGTCAAAGGCCAAGACAAAAAGATAAAAGGGCAAAATCCTAGGCTGAAAACCCAAAAGGGTGGACTAGGAATGTTAATCAGTCACAAATAGGCAGCTGAAGACGACACCTCATGAAAACAAAACGTTTGTTTAAACTAGCCTAAACACTGACCAACCCTGGCTAGCCATTCTTACAAAAACTATTATTTCGAAAAAAATCTCACTAAAACACAAGCCTTTTTGCAATAAATCCCTTTCTTTCTATTCTCTTGACCCTTCACCACAAAGCATTCAAGTAATTGACTGGGAAATGTGGAAAATAGTGATCAATAGGAGGATTGAAATCCCTAAGGAAAGGAAGAATGGCATTAACATGACAGTTGCTCTACATTCAAAATAATTACTCTTCGGTTATAGCAAAGATCCGAGACGGCAAATCGGTTCAACTAATCATGTTGACAAAAGCACATGATGATGGAAGTAAACTTAACAGAAGCTGAATGGGTTCGAAGCTGATATGACCAGCTAAACCTTATTAAGAAAAACAACTGAATGTTATATGTCGTGAGCAAGCCTTGTAGACCCCTAATTTTGTCCGGCCTCTCAAATAAAAGCTAGGGGAATTTCACACAAAGACAAAGTTCACCCAGCTTCCCAAATAAAAGAAAAGAAGACTTCTCGCAATAAGACGGAGGTCACCCATCCACACAATAAAGGCAAAGGAGACTTCCAACACAGAGATAAAGCTCGCCCGACACTTTAATAAAGGCCAAAAAGACTTCCTACATGAAGATAAAGCTTCAACGGACACACATCGGCATCAATCTACGTCCGAAAAAGGAAAGGAAAGCTTCCCGGGGGTCCCAGAACACGAAAATTGGACTAAACAGGCCGAGACCACCGTCCCAGAGTTGGGACGGCCGTCCCAACTGTCATTGTGCAAGTGGGACGCGCGTCCCAAACTTGGGACGACCGTCCCAAACCTCAGGGGGTCCCAGCCTATGTTAAATTGCATTTGGGACGGCCATCCCAACCCAGACTGGCCGTCCCAGATTGGTACAACATGGAAAACACGTTTGGGATGACTGTCCCAACCCAGACGGCCATCCCAAAGTTACAGGCGAAAAATGGCTATAAATAGGAGCCTCATTTGTCACACCTCACACCCCAGACAACTCCAAGACTTGTCTTCTTCTCTCCCTCCTTCGAATGATCTTTCTGATGGCCTTTAATAGGTAACAATCAGTTAAGGAATTTGTATTCCGGCATTCGATTCTTCAGTAAAAGTTTAGTCGAGTCGATATTATTTTCGAGAGGAGAGTCATTGTAGAGCGAAGGATTGCCGCAAAGCATCCTCTGTGTAAAAGACTTATAATATAAAGCTTGCTTTGGAGGTTCTTCTCAATTCTCTTCTCTTTTACTGCTTTATTTATTGCTTTTTGTATGCAATGTAGATAAAATCATGTAGATAGCCATATTTAAATACTGTATGAATAAAAGAGGGTAATAGCGTAATTTCTCGTAATCTTTACTTAAATGAATTAATCCGTCATAGGGAACCCGAAAGGGGCGTTGTGGGGTGCTAATACCTTCCCCACACGTAACTAACTCCCTTACCCGACTCTGGTTATAATGGCCAAGTTTGGTTTTTATTAAAATCAATGCCTTTTTCTCCTTTTCCAATGTTTATGGTCAAAACATTGGTGGCGACTCCAAAAGAACCCTTTTTGAAAACCTTGCTTCTATTAGAGGATAGTTCAGTGTTGAACGCCTCGAAAGCAATGAACATATTTTTAACAAAAAACGCGAGTCTCAACCATCTTTTCGCGACCGCTCGCATTAACGTTCGAGACGTCCCAGGACGTCGGAACGGACGGCGGCGACAGATGGCGACTCCGCTGGGGAAGCTAGAGAGTTGATCCCATTTAGTGACGGATAAATTCTAACTAAGTAAAGATTTGAAATTACGCCTTTACCCTTCCTGTATTTTTATTGTATGGCTTTAAATAACTGCTGTATGATTACTTCTGCAAATTGTTTGAAATATAAATTGCACACAAAACCCTTGCACACAATAGTCCCTCTATACCTGGGGGCAAGAGTGAATACCTATAGGGAGTGGGTCGCAGATACGACCGGCTTGTTGGCACACGGGGCTACAACCATTGTCGCAAACCACCAACTCAAGGTGATAACTCTCTTCTTTTGGTCTAAGGATGTCGCCACGGAGTTCCGTGCATGACCTGAGGATTGAGAGATTGAGAGGTCCCTATAATGGGGGCACCTTGGGGACCTTTGGCCTTGGTGAGAACAGTTAGAACCACCCAAACCAAGCACATTTCTGCAGGAAAACCCTACCTCGTGATTAAATAAGCGTGGCTCTGCTCGCGGATGTATGAATTGTGTGTGCATTTGTTTGCTGCATTTGTATTGATGCATTAGCATAGGGTAATCATACAACAAACAAAAAATGAAAAAACCCTAAAAATCACAAAAAGTGATAAGATAAAAGACATTTATCTCGGACAGTCTTCAGTTAAGCTAGCCTGGTTTCAGGTTCTTTGTAAGCTAAGTAGCCACGTTGACCGACAGAAGAGATAAAGGGTCATAAAAAATATAAAAACGAATGAAAGCCATAAAAATTCCTTTTTATAATAAAAAGATTCTTGGCAAAGTCGTATCATTCATACCACCTCATCCAATAAGTGGCAAAATTAAGAGAGAAAATAAATGCACTAAGAAAGGTATGCATAAGCATCATCATAATAAAATCTCTCATACATAAACACATTCATTCTAGGATACACCAATCATTTAAAAAGCTATAATAAAAATTGTTAAAATCATTTAGAAAGTGGCTGGTCTTCCGCCCGTCCTCACTCGCGCCCAGAAAGCTAAGAAGATGGAACATCTGGAGGAACAAAATCGAAAGCTCACTACTGAGCTTAATACGCTAAAAGAACAAATGGCACAGATGTTAGAAATGATGCGTCAGCAGAATCTCCAAAAGGAGGGTCCTCAAAGTGGACAAGTCTCTCACCAAGAAGAAGAGGAGGGACCCAATGATGAACAAGCCCAATCTGATACAAGGGCAGTGCATATTCATGCACCAGAAGTATCAAAACAACAGATGACTGCTCTTGAAGAACGATTGAGAGTCATGGAGGGGCATAATTTTGATGTTAAATAGGCGGCTGATATGTGCCTCGTCAAAAACATCCAATTCCCTAACAAGTTCAAAACTCCGGACTTCCCAAAATACATGGGAATGACCTGTCCAAAAAGCCATCTTACAATGTACTACCGTAAGATGGCTGCACATGCTGATAATGAAAAACTCCTGATCCACTGCTTTCAGGAGAGCCTGGCTGAATCAGCCTTGAACTAGTATATGCAGCTGGAAGGAGGGCAAATCCGAACCTGGAGACATCTGGCAGATGCTTTTCTTCGTCGCTATAAATACAATATTGATCTGACCCCTGAAAGAGCAGATCTACAACTATTAAGCAAGAAAGACGATGAATCCTTCAAGGCATATGCCCAAAGATGGAGGGAATTGGCAGCACAAGTAGAACCTCCTCTAGCCGACAAAGAGACTACATCCATGTTCATCAATTCTTTGACTGGTCCCTATTATGACAAAATGATAGGGAACACATCAACACTCTTTGCGGATGTGGTAATTATAGGAGAAAGAGTAGAGCAAGGTTTAAAAAGCGGAAGAATTACACAGAATTCCTCTAATTCCTCTACTCAACACGTTAAAAAGAGCTTTGGAAAGAAGAAGGAAGGAACCGTGAATGCAATCAACTTCGCCACTCCTTCTTCCTCCTCGCAACAGATCAAGCCACGCAGCCCAGAGAGGAAATTCCCTCCAATCCCAACTTCTTATGGAAGCCTGCTGTCAAAATTATTGGATGCCAAACTCCTCGTACGCATCCCTCCCAAGAAGATGGAGCCACCATACCCAGAATGGTATAAATCTAATGAAAGCTGTGATTACCATTCAGGTTCTCCGGGACACTCCGTTGAAAACTGTATGGCCTTAAAACACAAGGTCCAAAGTTTGATAGAGGCAGGATGGATCACTTTTGACGCATCTACTCCAAAGGTGGACGAGCAACCCTTATCAAAGCTTGAGTAAGAGACGGGATAAGGAAGACCGAGCAATTTAGGGCTCATCATTTTTACCATTTCTAAAAATATAATAAAAAAAAATATAAAAATATATAGAAAAGCTTACGATGTACTCCTCGTGATCCCTGCCCATGATCACGAGATTTTTGGTTAATAAGGGCTTTGTAAATATTTTGTTTCTATCAATACAATGAGGCATTTTTTTTAATATTCATATTCTCTTTTATTCTTTTCCCTCTTATACATTTAATAAAGAAATCTAAAACAAAGCATAACCATACGAGTCATGTCTATAATTGAAAACTCCCTGGAAGATCCGAAAGCTGAAGACGAATGGATTGAGTCGGACAGGTGAGGAGGGGACCATTTCCTCGGACATGCAAAGACTGCTAGAAAAAGAAGCTCAATCAGTACAGCCCCATCAGGAAAAAACTGAGGCCATCAATTTGGGACAAGAAGATAATAAGAAAGAAGTAAATATTGGAACCCAAATTGACAATGATATCAGGGAGAAACTAATACAATTACTAAGAGAGTATGTGGATGTGTTTGCATGGTCCTACCATGATATGCCCGGAATCGATAAAAGTATAGTAGAGCATCGATTACCATTAAAAGAGGGATTTCGACCAGTTAAGCAGAAACTCAGAAGAGTAAAGCCAGAATGGTCCTTAAAAATTAAGGAAGAAGTAGAAAAATAGTTGGACGCCAATTTTTTTATTGTGTCAAAATACCCGGAATGGTTGGCCAACATTGTGCCAGTTGTAAAGAAAAATGGAAAAATCACAGTATGCGTAGAATACGGGGACTTAAACCGTGCAAGTACAAAAGATGATTTTCCCTTACCACATATTGATATGCTGGTAGATCACACCGCTACAAATACTTTCTATTCTTTCATGGATGGATATGCAGGGTATAACCAAATTAAATTGGCTGTTGAAGATAGAGAAAAAACTTCCTTCATTACACCGTGGGGTACATTCTGCTATAGAGTAATGCCTTTTGGACTTAAGAATGCAGGGGCTACTTATCAAAGGGCTATGGTAACATTATTCCATGATATGATCCACAAAGAAATCGAAGTATATGTGGATGATATGATTGCCAAGTCCAAAAACGAGATAGATCACCTCCAGTACTTAAAGAAATTATTCAATCGACTTCGGAAATACCAGATTAAGCTTAATCCGGCTAAATGCACGTTCGGAGTACGATCAGGAAAACTCTTGGGGTTTATTGTTAGTAAAAAGGGAATTGAGGTAGACCCTGATAAAACAAAGGCAATCATAGAAATGCCCCCACCAAGGACAAAAAAAGAAATCAGAGGGTTCTTGGGCCGAATAAACTACATCGCACGGTTCATCGCGCAATTAACGAACAAGTGCACGCCTATCTTCAAGTTATTGCGTAAAAACCAACCGAAAGTTTGGAATGACGAATGTCAACAAGCTTTCGAACAAATCAAAATGTGCCTAACCAATCCCCCGGTACTGGTACCACCTGTGGAAGGAAAGCCCTTGATTCTCTACCTTTCAGTACTCGATGAGTCCATGGGGTGTGTGCTCGGTCAACAAGATGATACGGGTAAAAAAGAACAAGCCATATATTACCTTAGTAAAAAATTTCTAAACTATGAGACCCGTTATACACCACTCGAAAAAACATGTTGCGCATTGGTGTGGGCAACTCAGCGCCTTCGACAATATATGGTCAGACATACAACTTGGTTGATTTCCAAAATGGACCCAATCAAATACCTGTTTGAAAAACCTGTCTTGACCGGAAGGATAGCCAGGTGGCAGGTACTCCTCTCAGAATTCGACATTGTTCATGTCACTCAGAAAGCTATCAAAGGCAGTCCTTTAGCATAATATTTGGCACATGGGCCAACTGGCGAATATCAATCCCTCCAAGATGATTTTCCAGATGAGCATATAATGCACATCCAACATGAAGAGCTTGAAAATGATGAGTGGATCATGTTTTTCGATGGAGCTTCAAACTTAATGGGACATGGGATCGGAGCTATGTTAATATCTCCCGAAAAAAAGTATATCCCAGTAACAGCCAGATTAAACTTTGACTGTACAAATAATATGGCGGAATACGAAGCCTGTGCTCTAGGTATTCAAGCAGCTCTGGATCATGGGGTGACTAAACTCAAAGTATTTGGTGACTCATCCCTGGTTATTTACCAACTCAAGGGTGAATGGGAAACTAGAAATTCCAAATTAATCCCTTATCTGGAACACATCCGTAATATGACTTCAAAACTGGGAAACATCAGTTTCGAGTACATCCCTCGGGAAGATAACCAGATTGCAGATGCACTGGCAACATTATCATCTATGTTTGCATTAGGACAAGAACATGAGATGCCCATCATCCAGGTCAAAAGGCATGACAAGCAAGCCTTTTGTATGATGATAAACAGTGGAAAAGATGAAAACCCTTGGTATCATGACATAAGGCAATACTTGACAAAGGGTGAATACCCCGAGGGGATCAGCGACAACGATAAAAGGATCATTCGGAAAAGAGCCATAGGGTTTATGTTGATCGGAGAAACCCTTTATAAAAAGAACTTTGATTCTACTTTGCTAAGATGCGTCAATATTGAAGAAGCCCAGATACTGATTAGGGAAATACATGAAGGAACCTTCGGGATGCATGCGCCAGGGCATATCATGGCTAGGAAAATTCTCAGGGCAGGATATTATTGGTCCACAATGGAAAAAGACTATCATTAGTATGCCAGGAAATGTCACAAGTGTCAGGTACATGCAGATAATGTACATGTCCCACCAGTACCTCTCAATGTTATGGCTATACCTTGTCCATTCGCTATGTGGGGCATGGATGTTATTGGACCTATTGAACCTAAGGCATCCAATGGTCATCGATTCATTTTAGTAGCCATTGACTACTTCACTAAGTGGGTAGAAGCTGCATCTTATGCACATGTGACTAAAAAGGTAGTGGTCACTTTTGTTAAGAAGAATATCATATGTCGATATGGCATCCCACATCGCCTCATTACCGATAACGGGTCCAATCTAAATAATAAGATGATGGAAGAACTATGTCAAGATTTCAAAATTCAACACCATAATTCTTCTCCTTATCGGCCCAAAATGAATGGCGCAGTAGAAGCAGCTAATAAAAACATCAAGAAAATTGTTCAAAAGATGGTTAAAACCTATAAGGACTGGCATGAAATGTTGCCCTTTGCTCTTCATGGTTATCGGACGTCTGTAAGGACTTCAACAGGAGCTACTCCATTCTCCCTTGTATATGGAATGGAAGCTGTATTGCCAATAGAGGTCGAAATACCTTCCTTGCGAATCATAATGGAAGAAAATTAACAGAAGCCGAATGGGTTCAAAGTCGATACGATCAATTAAACCTTATCGATGAAAAGCGGTTAAATGCTATATGCCATGGACAAGCCTATCAAAGGAAGATCAAAAAGTCTTATGATAAAAAGGTCCACCCTCATACTTATCAAGAAGGGGATCTAGTTATAAAGAAACTGCTTCCGGCCCAGAAGGATAAAATTGGAAAATGGGCAGCAAATTGTGAAGGACCCTTTATGGTCAAAAGAGCTTTCTCAGGGGGGGCCCTTATCCTCACCAATATGGATGGAGAGGAACTTCGACACCCAATCAACTCTGATGCGGTGAAGAAGTATTATGCTTGAAGACATTGCTCCAGACCCGTCAGGAATGAAAACCCGCAAAGGGCATCCCTGGGCAAAAGATAGGGTCCATATCCCTCGCTAGGATACGTCCTAGGCAAAAAGTAGAGGTAATAAAAAAAAAAGTAAATAAAAAAATAGAGAAACTAAGAGTAATGATTACTTTAGCCGAAAACCGAAAAGGCGGCTAAAGTAACATTCTTCCAGAAGCAAGCAGTCTGCATAGTCTTCACTCTGAGCTCAAGCATCTCAACTGAAGCAATTAGGAGAACCAGGGGGCAGATATCATAGACATGACTGTATAAGCCTAAACAGTACAGCCAACCCTGACCACCCATTCTTCTAAATACTCTTGAAATCCTTCTATAAAAGAAATAAAACTTTTGTTCATTTATCAATAAAATTCCTTTTCATTTCCTTTCTCTTGACCAAATATTATGGAAATGCCTCTTTATTGATAAATCATAAATATGCGCAAAGACCTTTAATCAAAGATCAAGCATGCATCTAAAAAAGGGAAGCATATAAAAAATAATAAATAACAAATGCCTGCTAGGATATTTTTAGGTAAAAATCAGGGTAGCCTGCTAGATCGGAAATCCCAAAAAGAACGGTCTAGGCAAAAGCCCCCTAAGATATTCTAGGCAAAAATTATGGCAGCCCGCTAGATTGAAAACCCGTAAAGGGCGGTCTAGGCAAAAGATAGGGCTAAAAACAAGAGATGGATAAAAACAGGAGTCCATCATCATGGTCATAAAGGAGGAGCCCATCGGTGTATTCATAAGAAGCCAACGGGAGAAGGCCAGTTACTTTCTAAATGCATCAAAAATAAAAAAACATTAGATTGCATTTAGGACATTCACACACAAAGTAGTTGCATAATATGACTTTGTCAAAATCAAGAAAAATAATTTTCTTCAAACAAGAATAATAAACATGCATATAAGGAGGATAGTCTCCATGCTTATGATTGAAAATAGAAGGCGCCAAAATCCAGCCTCTAAATGAAAATCAAAATCGCGAAAGGCGAAATCAAAATCATTCCAGCAGAATAAAGAGCTTCAAGAAAACTAGCTCCAACCTTCTACACCAATAAAAGAAGGTACATGGAAGAAAAAGGCCAACGGAAAGGCTCGATGATCCCCAAGCGAATCCTTGCCTACTCCAGAGGCAAAACAAAATCACTCCATGACTCAGCATCATCATCACATGAGTCGTCAACCATAGTCATTTAAAGATCTGACCACTATCCTTCCATCCAAGGAAAAGGAAGTCATCAACATAAGAAAAAGCCAATGGAAAGGCTTGATCATCCCCAAGAGGATCCTTGCCTACTCCAAAGGCAAAATAAAAAATTACTTCCTGACTCAACACCACCACATGAGTCGTCAAACATAATCATTTGAAGCTTCAATCAACATCCTTCCATCCAAGAAAGAAGGAAACCATCAAAATAAAAAGCCAATGAAAAGGCTCGATTATCCCCAAGAGGATTCATGTCTAATCCAGAGGCAAGACAAAAAGATTACCTCACGACTCAGTTTCATCGCCACATGAGTCATCAAGCAAACTCATCCAGAATCTCCGCTTCATTCCCCAAAGGAGAATAAGAACCACACAAGAATTCATCAAAGAAAATATGGAGTCAAATCCTCCATATCACCAGGGGGCAACAAAAAGAAAGAAAAAGAAAAACTTTCATTCCCCAATAGAGGCCACAACGAAAAAGGCCAAATAAAAAAAATCTCCAAGAAGAGTATATCAAGAAAAGTCTACAAAAAGACAAAAAGAAGAAAGATCTCTTCATCCAGCTCAAATAAGAGCCTCACAAAGCCACGAGCCAAGACTCCATCATCAAAATTGGATCCCCAGGAAACCTACAGACTCCTTGGCGAATCCCAAAAAAGAAAAAGAAGAAAATCTCTTCGTTCTGCTCAATAAAGAGCCTCACAAAGTCAGAAGCTCAAAACTAATCAAGGATTAGATCCCCAAGAGAAAAATTCCCCAGGGATTACCAAAAAGAAAAGAAAAAATATCTTTTCATCCAAAGAAAAAAGCCAATGTGCATAAAAGGCGCACATACAAATCCATTCCCCAGCAGGAATAAGAGCATAGGCAAAGCCAGCTCAAACAACAGCGTCAAATAAGGAGTCAAAAACTCCATTCCTCCCTAGGGGGCAATTCAAAAAGATCCCCAGAAAACGATCAAATCCCTGGTGGATCACCAAAAAGAAAATCCCCCAGCAAGCTTACCATAAAAAGGCAAAATACAAAATTCATATCCTCAGGGAGTTAACCATCTGGAACACCCAATAGGAATATCCCCAGCGAAGTGCAAAACCTTCACTCCCAAGAATGCCTAAGGTAAGCAAAAAACTGATATCCCCAAGAAATGGGAAATCAACCTATAAGAGGTAATACAAGCACAAAGCTTTCAAAAAGCATCCACCTACTCAGAGGTATTATCAAGAACAAATATCCTCAAGTAGAACATCAGCCTATTCAGAGGCGAAAAACAACAAGTAAAAAGCCTTCACCACTATTGAAGCACCCGCCTAATCAAGTGGCACAATAAAAAATCAATAAATCCCCAGTGGATTCCCGCCTAATCAAGAGGCACAACAAAATCCCCAAGTGGATCTTCGCCTAATCAAGAGGCACAATCAATAAGAGAATTCAAAATCCCCAGAGGATTCCCGCCTAAAAAGAGGCAATCGACAAAATCCCTGGCAAAAGCCGGATGGCTAAAAGAAAAAGCCAAAACAAAGAATCCCCAGCCAAGACCGGATGGCTAAAAAGCCAAAACAATGAAATCCCCAGCAAAAGCCGGATGGCTAAAAGAAAAGGCCAAAACAAAGAATCCCCGGCCAAGACTGGATGGCTAAAAAGCCAAAACAATGAAATCCCCGGCAGAATTCGGATGGCTAAAAGAAAAAGCCAAAACAAAGAATCCCCGGCCAAGACTGGATGGCTAAAATAAAAAGCCAAATAATGAAATCCCCGGTAAAAACCGGATGACTAAAAAGTCAAGAAGAAAAACCAAATCATTCCCCAAGGAATAGGCGCATGATCAAAGACCGTAAGCCGCCAACACTTCTCCGAAAGCCCGTTAAGGGTATGAACTCATCAATCAAAAGATTGAATGAGAAGAACCTAGTCAATATGCAGGTTCGCACCCAGTGGGGGTGTAAAAACCACTAGAGCCTAGTCAATATGCAGGTTCGCACCCAATGGGGGTGTAAAATCCATTAGAACCTAATCAATATGCAGGTTCGCACCCAATGGGGGTGTAAAATCCATTAGGACCTAGTCAATATGCAGGTTCGCACCCAATGGGGGTGTAAAACCCATTAGAACCTAGTCAATATGCAGGTTCGCACCCAGTGGGGGTGTAAAAACCACTAGAGCCTAGTCAATATGCAGGTTCGCACCCAATGGGGGTGTAAAATCCACTAGAGCCTAGTCAATATGCAGGTTCGCACCCAATGGGGGTGTAAAATCCATTAGAACCTAGTCAATATGCAGGTTCACACCCAGTGGGGGTGTAAAAACCACTAGAGCCTAATCAATATGCAGGTTCGCACCCAATGGGGGTGTAAAATCCATTAGAGCCTAGTCAATATGCAGGTTCTCACCCAATGGGGGTGTAATATCCATTAGAACCTAGTCAATATGCAGGTTCGCACCCAGTGGGGGCGTAAAATCCACTAGAACCTAGTCAATATGCGGGTTCACACCAAGTGGAGGTATAAAAACCACTAGAATCTAGCAAAAATGCAGATTCGTACCAGGTGGGGGTAGGTATCCACCAAAACCTTAAAAATAAGGTTTTTTTACCAGATGAGGGTAGGTACTCATCAAAACTTAGCAAAATGCCTCGGGTAGAGTAAAAATACTCACCTGAAGCATTACAAAAAACGGGTGCAAAAACTTGCTTCTATTAGAGAATAGTTCAGTGTTGAGCACCTCAGAAGTAAGTACCCACAAGAGTTTAGCAAAATGCAAACTCATACCGGGTGAGGGTAGGTACTCACCAAAACCTTGTAAAACAAGGTTCATACCTAGTGGGGGTAGGTACTCACAAAAGTCTAGTAAAATACAGACTTATACCAGGTGAGGGTAAGTACTCACCAGAGCTTTATAAAAGGAGGCTCAAACCAGATAGGGGTTGGTACCTATCAAAATATTTATCATCCGGAGGATCAGCAAAGGAGCAGCATCCGAAGGATAACCGGGCAAAAGGGTTAACTCCTTCCCCTACCAACTAACTTTGTCGGTATATTAAACCAACAAATTAGTTTGGCAGGTGAAGGGGGGGCAGCTGTAGACCCCTAATTTTGCCCGGCCTCTCAAATAAAAGCTAGGGGAATTTCACACAAAGACAAAGTTCACCCGGCTTCCCAAATAAAAGAAAAGAAGACTTCTCGCAATAAGACGGAGGTCACCCATCCACACAATAAAGGCAAAGGAGACTTCCTACACAGAGATAAAGCTCGCCCGACACTTTAATAAAGGCCAAAAAGACTTCCTACATGAAGATAAAGCTTCAACGGACACACATCGGCATCAATCTACGTCCGAAAAAGGAAAGGAAAGCTTCCCGGGGGTCCCAGAACGCGAAAACTGGACTAAACAGGCCGAGACCACCGTCCCAGAGTTGGGACGGCCGTCCCAACTGTCATTGTGCAAGTGGGACGCGCGTCCCAAACTTGGGACGGCCGTCCCAAACCTCAGGGGGTCCCAGCCTGTGTTAAATTGCATTTGGGACGGCCATCCCAACCCAGACTGGCCGTCCCAGATTGGCACAACGTGGAAAACGCGTTTGGGACGGCCGTCCCAACCCAGACGGCCATCCCAAAGTTACAGGCGAAAAATGGCTATAAATAGGAGCCTCATTTGTCACACCTCACACCCCAGACAACTCCAAGACTTGTCTTCTTCTCTCCCTCCTTCGAATGATCTTTCTGATTGCCTTTAATAGGTAACAATCAGTTAAGGAATTTGTATTCCGGCATTCGATTCTTCAGTAAAAGTTTAGTCGAGTCGATATTATTTTCGAGAGGAGAGTCATTGTAGAGCGAAGGATTGCCGCAAAGCATCCTCTGTGTAAAAGACTTATAATATAAAGCTTGCTTCGGAGGTTCTTCTCAATTCTCTTCTCTTTTACTGCTTTATTTATTGCTTTTTGTATGCAATGTAGATAAAATCATGTAGATAGCCATATTTAAATACTGTATGAATAAAAGAGGGTAATAGCGTAATTTCTCGTAATCTTTACTTAAATGAATTAATCCGTCATAGGGAACCCGAAAGGGGCGTTGTGGGGTGCTAATACCTTCCCCACACGTAACTAACTCCCTTACCCGACTCTGGTTATAATGGCCAAGTTTGGTTTTTATTAAAATCAATGTTTATGGTCAAAACATTGGTGGCGACTCCAAAAGAACCCTTTTCGAAAACCTTGCTTCTATTAGAGGATAGTTCAGTGTTGAACGCCTCGGAAGCAATGAACATATTTTTAACAAAAAATGCGAGTTTCAACCATCTTTTTGCGATCGCTCGCATTAACGTTCGAGACGTCCTAGGACGTCGGAACGGACGGCGGCGACAAGCCTATCAAAGGAAAATAAAAAAGGCTTACGAAAAAAGGTCAACCCTCATATTTACCATAAGAGGAATTTAATGGTAAATAAACTTCTTCTAGCCCAGAAGAACAAAATTGGAAAATGGGCATTGAACTATGAAGGACCCCTTGGAGTCAAATGAGCTTTCTCGAAAGGGGCTCTTAGCCTCATCAATATGGATGGAAAAGAACTTCGACACCTAATCAACTCCGGTACGGTGAAGAAGTATTATGCTTGAAGACATTGCTCAAGACCCGTCAGGAATGAAAATCCGCAAAGGACATTCTTGGGCAAAAGATAGGGTCCATATTCCTCGCTAGGATACGTCCTAGGCAAAAAGAAAAGGTAAAAAAAAAAGTAAATAAAAAAAAAACTAAGAGCAATGGTTACTTTAGTCGAAAACCGAAAAGGCGGCTAAAGTAACATTCTTCCAGAAGCAAGCAGTCTGCATAGTCTTCACTCTGAGCTCAGGCATCTCAACTAAAGCTATTAGGGGAACTGGGGGGCAGATATCATGGACATGACTGTTTAAGCCTATACAGTACAGCCAACCCTGACCACCCATTCTTCTAAATATCTCTTGAAGTCCTTCTGTAAAAGAAATAAACTTTTGCTCATTTATCAATAAAATTCCCTTTCATTTCCTTTCTCTTGACCAAATATTATGGAAATGCCTTTTTATTGATAAATCTTAAATATGTGCAAAGACTTTTTAATCAAAGATCAAACATGCATCTAAAAAAGGGAAGCATATAAAAATAATAAGAAAATAACAAATGTCTGCTAGGATATTTTTAGGTAAAAATCAGGGTAGCCTGCTAGATCGGAAATCCCAGAAGAATGGTCTAGGCAAAATATAAGGCAAAAGCCCCCTAAGATATTCTAGGCAAAAATTAAGGCAGCCCGCTAGATCGAAAATCCGTAAAGGGCGGTCTAGGCAAAAGATAGGGCTAAAACTAAAAGATGAGTAAAAGATGAGCCCATCATCATGGTCATAAAAGAGGAGCCCATCGGCGTATTCATAAGAAGCCAACGGGAGAAGGCCAGTTACTTTCTAAATGCATCAAAAATAAATAAACAATAGATTGCATTTAGGACATTCACACACAAAGTAGTTACATAATACGATTTTGTCAAAATCAAGAAAAATAATTTTCTTCAAACAAGAATAAATAAACATGCATATAAGGAGGATAGTCTCCATACTTGTGATTGAAAACAGGAGGCGCCAGAATCCAGTCTCCATATAAAAATCAAAATCGCAATAGGTGAAATCAAAATCATTTTAGCAGAATAAAGAGCTTTAAGAAAACCATAGCTCCAACCATTCTCCTCAAACCCCAATAGAAGGAGGGTACATCAAAAAAAGGCCAACGGAAAGGCCCGATGATCCCCAAGCGGATCCTTGCCTACTCTAGAGGCAAAACAAACAAAAAAAAATTACCTCACGACTCAGCAGTATCACCACATGAGTCATCGAGCACACTCATGCAAGAGTCTCTGCTTCATTCCCCAAAAGAGAATAAGGAATACACAAGAGTCCATCAAAGAAAATACAGAGACAAATCCTCCATATCACCAGGGGGCAACAAAAAGAAAGAAAAGAAAAACTTTCATTCCCCAATAGAGGCCACAACGAGAAAGGGCCAAATAAAAATCTCCAAGTAAAAGCATATCAAGAAAAGACAAAAAGAAGAAAAATCTCTTCTTCCAGCTCAAATAAGAGCTTCACAAAGCTAGGAGCCAGGACTCCATCATCAAATTTGGATCCCCAGGAAACCGACAGACTCCTCGGTAAATCCCAAAAAAGAAAAAGAAGAAAAACTCTTCATTCCGCTCAATAAAGAGCCTCACAAAAGTCAGGAGCCAAGACTCCATCATAAGAAATCAAATCAAGGATTATATCCCCTAAGAAAAGAAAATTCCCCAGGGATTGCAAAGAAAAAGAAAATTCCCCAGGGATCGCAAAGAAAAAGAAAAGAGAAAAAAGATATATTTTCATCCAAAGAAAAAGCCAATGTGCATAAAAAGGCGCACATATGTAAAAACCAAATCGCAAAAAAGAGATACAAATCACGAGAAAAAGATAAAAACCCATTCCCCAGTAGGAATAAGAGCATAGGCAAAGCCGGCTCAAACAACAACATCCAACAAGGAGTCAAAAACTCCATCCCTCCCTAGGGGCAATTCAAAATAGATCCCCAGAAAATGATCAAATCCCTGGTGGATCACCAAAAAGAAAAATCCCCAGCGAGTCTACCAGCAAAGGCAAACTACAAATTCATATCATCAGGGTGTTAATCACCTATAACGCCCAATATGGATATCCCCAGCGAAGTGCAACGCCTTCACTCCCAAGAAGAGCCTCTGCCTAAGGCAAGGGAAAAGCTGATATCCCCAAGAAATGGGAAATCAACCTATAAGAGGTAATACAAGCACAAAGCTTTCAAAAAGCATCCACCTACTCAGAGGTATTATCAAGAGCAAATATCCTCAAGTAGAACATCAGCCTATTCAGAGGCTAAAAACAACAAAGTATGAAGTCTTCACCACTAGTGAAGCATCCGCCTAATCAAGAGGCACAATCAACAAAAATCAACAAATCCCCAGTGGATCCCTGCCTAAAAGAGGCAATCTGCAAGAGTCCCCGGCCAAGACCGGATGGCTAAAAAGCCAAAACAATGAAATCCCCGGCCAAGACCGGATCGGATGGCTAAAAAGCCAAAACAATGAAATCCCCGGCCAAGACCGGATGGCTAAAAAGCCAAAACAAAGAATCCCCGGCCAAAAACCGGATGGCTGAAAGAAAAAAGCCAAAACAAAGAATCCCCGGCAAAGTCGGATGGCTAAAAGAAAAGCCAAAAACAAAGAATCCTCGGCAAAGCCGGATGGCTAAAAGAAAATCCAAAACAAAGAATCCCCGGCAAAGCCGGATGGCTAAAAGAAAAGCCAAAAACAAAGAATCTCCGGCAAAGCCGGATGGCTAAACAAGAAAAGCCAAAACAAAAAATCCCCGGTAAAACCGGATGACTAAAAAAGAAAAGTCAAGAAAGAAAGTCAATCACTCCCCAGGGAATAGGCGCATGATCAGAGACAATAAGCCGCCAACACATCTCCAAAAACCGGATGAGGGTTTGTACTAATCAAAAGATTGACTGCCAAAAAGAGAATCCTAAGAGCCTTGCAAAACGGGGCTCGTCAGAGAGTTTAGCAAACGCGAACTCAAACATAGTGGGGGAAAGTACCCACAAAAATCTAGCAAATACAGACTCGAACCGGGTGGGGGTTTGTACTCACAAGAGCCTTACAAAAGAAGGTTCGGATCAGATGAGGGTTCATTCTCATCAAACCAGATAGGGGTTGGTACCTATCAAAACCATCCTGCAAACCGAAGGATCGGCTTCCTCACCAAAGGAGCATCCTGTACACCGAAGGATCGACTACCTCTCCAAAGGAGCATCCTGCAAACCAAAGGATCGGCTTTCTCTCCAAAGGAGCATCCTGCAAATCAAAGGATTGGCTACCTCACCGAAGGAGCATCCTACAAACCGAAGGATCAGCTTCCTCACCAAAGGAGCATCCTGCAAATCAAAGGATTGGCTACCTCACCGAAGGAACATCCTACAAACCAAAGGATCAACTTCCTCACCAAAGGAGCATCCTACACACCGAAGGATCGGCTACCTCACCGAAGGAGCATCCTGCAGACCAAAGGATCGGCTACCTCACCGAAGGAGCATCCTGCAAATCAACGGATCAGCTACCTTTCCAAAGGAGCATCCTACAAACAGAAGGATCGGCTACCTCACCGAAGGAGCATCCTGCAAACTGAAGGATCGGCTACCTCTCCAAAGGAGCATCCTGTAGACCGAAGGATCGGCCACCTCATCGAAGGAGCATCCTGCAAACCGAAGGATCGGCCACCTCTCCAAAGGAGCATCCTAAGGCTTCACACTCGTCAGCTACGGGGTCAGCTACCGCATCGAAGGAGCATCCCAAAACTACAAAATTCATACTCATCAACCATAGGATCAGCTACCGCATCGAAGGAGCATCCTGGAGGTTCACATTAATTATCCAAGGGGTCAGCTACCGCATCAAAGGAGCACCCTAAGGGAAAAATCTTCATTCACTAGCCGAAGGGTCAGCTACCGTATCAAAGGAGCATCCTGAAGCTTCACACATATCGACTGAAGGATCAGCCTCCCCAGCAAGGAAGCATCCTGAAGACAACATCATAAAATATTTATCATCCGGAGGATCAGCAAAAGAGCAGCATCTGAAGGATAACCGGGCAAAAGGGTTAACTCCTTCCCCTGCCAACTAATCTTGGCGGTATATTAAAACCAACAAATTAGTTAGGCAGGTGAAGGGGGGGCAGCTGTAGACCCCTAATTTTGCCCGGCCTCTCAATAAAAGCTAGGGAAACTTCACACGAAGATAAAGATCGCCCAGCTAATCAATAAACACTAAGAAGACCTCCCACAATTACACGGAGTTCATCCAAATTCTTGACAAAGGCCAAAGAGACTTCCTACACGATGATAAAAGCTCGCCCGACATCTTAATGAGGGCCAAAAAGACTTCCTACATGAAGATCAAGCTTCAAGGGACATCCATAGACATCAAACAATGTCCAAAAATAGCAAGGAAAGCTTCACGGGGCCCCAGAACACAAAAATTGGACAAAATAGGTCGAGACCACCGTCCCAAAGTTGGGACGGCCGTCCCAACTATCCTGGGACAAGTGAGACGCGCGTCCCAAATGTGGGACGACCGTCCCACTTCCCAGGGGGGCTAACCATGTGTTAAAAGTTCAAGTGGGATGGCCGTCCCACCCCAGACGGCCGTCCCGGCCCAGACGGCCGTCCCAAATTGCCAGGCACCGAAAACTATAAATAGGAGGCTCATTTTGCTCATTTCACACACCTCAGACACTCCAGACAACTCCTAGTACTTGTCTATCCTCTTCCCTCTTTGAATGAACTCTCTGATTGGCTTAATAAGGTAACAATCAGTTAAGGAATCATATTCCAGCATTCGATTCTTCTGTAAAATTAAGTCGAGTCGGTCTTGTATTTGGAGAGGAGAGTCTTTGTAGAGTGAAGGATTGCCAAAACGCATCCTTGCGATCAAAGATTTGCAATATAAAGCTTGCTACGGAGGTTCTGTTCAATTCTCTTCTCTTTTACTACTTTATTTATTACTTTCTGTATGCAATGTAAAATAAAGTGATGTAGATAGCCATTTTTAACATTATGCAATAAAATAGGGTAATCGCGTAATTTCTCACAATCTTCACTTAAATGAATTAATCCGTCATAGGGAACCCGAAAGGGGCGTTGTGGGGTGCTAATACCTTCCCCACACGTAACTAACTCCCTTACCCGACTCTGGTTATAATGGCCAAGTTTGGTTTTTATTAAAATCAATGCCTTTTTCTCCTTTTCCAATGTTTATGGTCAAAACATTGGTGGCGACTCCAAAAGAACCCTTTCCGAAAACCTTGCTTCTATTAGAGGATAGTTCAGCGTTGAGCGCCTCGGAAGCAATGAACATATTCTTAACAAAAAACGCGAGTCTCAACCATCTTTTCGCGACCGCTCGCATTAACGTTCGAGATGTCCCTGGACGTCGGAACGGACGGCGGCGACAAGAGGTTTCTATACTCTCTCTCTCTACTTTACCGCTTTAATTTTAATTATGCAATAGAAACTAGGGCCATGTAGTCATAATTTTAAATTCCGCAAAATAAAGGGTAAAAGCATATTTTTCACCGGCTTATTTATTTAAAGCAGCTGGCCTATCATAGGGAACCCGAAAGGGGCGTCGTAAGGGAACTAACACTTCCCTTACATGTAACTAACTCCCTTACCCAACTCTGGTTCTAATGACCAAAGTTGGTTTTTCGAAAACCAACGCCTTTTTTACTCATTTTCCGATGTTTCCGGTAAAAACATCGGTGGCGACTCCAGAAGAACCCTTCAAAAACTAGTTCTTGGGTTAGCCCGGTTATCAGACAATCCAAGAATGCCCTTTCGAAAACCTCGCCCCTAGGTTCAGCCCGGTTATCGGACAACCTAATGGCATTGTAACCACACCAATAAAAATGCAAAAAACGGAAAGTCAGAACCATCGCGTCGCTCCGACCGCCTCGTTTTGATGGCGGCGACAGATGGCGACTCCACTGGGGAAGCCTAGAGAGTTGATCCCATTTAGTGATGGGCTAGCTTAAAAATAAATATACCAAGAAAATGACGCTTTTACCCTACCTTGTATTATAACAAGTTTTAATGCTTGATTTTAATAACTGTTGTCTGTTTATACTTACGCAATTGGTTGAAATACAAATTGTACACAAACCCTTGCACACAACAATTCCCTCTATACCTGGGGGCAAGTGAGAAACACATAGGGAGTGGGTGGCAGGTACGGTTCGCTGTAGTGATGGCCTTGTGCCCACCAGTGTGATCGGAAACCACCACTCCAGGTGATAACCTTCCTCTTTTGGCACAAAGACTGACTATGGCCTTAGTGCTAAGCATGGTCGGAAGGCTGGAGAGTGGGGACCCTATAATGGGGGCACCTTGGGGGCCTTAGCCTTGGTGAGAATAGTTAGAACCTACCTTCACCAATGCACTTTTCTGCAGGAAAACCCTACCTCGTGATTAAAACAACTTCTCGCCTGTTCGTGGATGATTAAATTGTGTGCGCATTTGTTTGTTGCATTTGTTTGTTGCATAGCATAACTAAACAACAGAAAAATCACAAAAAAAAAATAGTTTTGCAATAAACACCCTTATCTCGGACAGTCTGCCTTTTAGCTAGCCTGGTTTTAGGTTCTTTGTAAGCTAAGTAGCCACGCAGTTCGACAGAAGAGATAAAAGATTATGAATAAACCAAATAAAATAATAATAATAATGATAAATAAAAGAATTTTGACAAATTCGTATCATTCATATCGCAAGAGAGAAAATAAATGCATAAGGAAGGTATGCATACGCATCATTTTAATAAATCCCTAAAAAATGAGTCTTAGAAGCGTTTTTTTGGGAAAATTACTAGGCCAAATCCCCGTTGGGGATTTGAAACTTAATTCTTTACCTTTTTCTCTTCGTTTTGATATGTTGTGCGTCCAAATCGGACATCTCAGTCAAAAGTTATACCACTTTGAACATTTATCGCCCTTTTGCACTGGTGCATGCATAAATACATTCATTCTAAAGAGCACTAGATATTCCTAAGACAATGGCGAAAGAGGCCCCGAGCACATTTGTGACCTTCGCGACAAGGAAGGGACAAGTGTACTAAGGTGGGATGATGACCCCCATTATACTTGTCAAGTCTGTGATGGGGAAGGAACCATTACACCAAGGTGGGTATGATACCCCACAAAGCATAAACTTTGAGGAGGATACGTAAGTCATTGTCTTAAGGAATATCCATCTCATAAATCATTCATTTTAAACAATAAAAATCTTTTTGCATTCTAGAAAGCGGCTGGTATTCTTCAAGCCCTCATCTGCATACAAAAAAAAAACACAAAATCCCAAACACTATCATACATCATGTTAGAAAATAAAACATGATAATGTTTAGGAAAAAACAAACACTTGCATACATGCATCCACCAAACTTCATCCTCATAACATCATCTAGTAGTAGGCGGTTGAAGAAAGTGGACATTCCTCAATACCATGTGAAGAGGATAGGGCATTCGCATGCCATACATGGGAAGTCAAAAAAGGAAATACATACAAATTTTAACCAACCTATGGGTTCCTTTAGGCTTTTCGCTTTTTAAAAAAAAAAGAAAAAAAAAAAACTTCGAAACATTACATTGAGGAATGTACACCGAAATAAATAAAATTGTTTGTTTTCATCATCTCTTTAAACGAAATTGCATTCATAAATTGCATTCCTTCTCACTTTAATAATAATAAGATAATAAAAAGAAAGGATTAGTCGATGTGCTTTCCACGAATCGAAGTAGGATGAAGAGCAAACCTTTTGTCGTCAAGTTCTCTCCAACAGTTGATCCGCCTAAGGAGGATAATAGGCCTCAATCATTGGTTATCTGAGTAAATAAGGAAAAGGGGGGCAAGGATGCCGTTACATTTTGTTCACGCCTCGAATCGAATAAGGTGGTACCATGGAGATACCAAAAACATCGCCCATTAACAAGGATATCTCCAGCATAGCCGGCATTGGGGGGCAGAATTAGAAGTGGAAGAACCTACACCCCTGAGGAGCTACAAGACAATGCTCCCAAGAATAAAGGAAAAATAATAAGATCAAAGAGAAACATAATCCCAAGAGGAAATTGAAAAGACTTTGGATTCACGACGCTGAGGCAATTCTTTCAACGCTCCGCCAAAGAGACAAACTCACGGTAGGCGACAAGCTGGTCACAGCTAAAGACGACATTCGGATCAGCAAGTCGTCTGCCCTACCTTGTATGGATGCGACTGAAGAGGACCTTTGAAATATCTTTTGCCAATATGAAAAGACTTCCCCAACAATATGAAGGTGACCCACATGATGGATATCGCCCAAACCAAGGGCTCATTAAAAACTCTCAAGGAATAAGGGAGCCACCAGATTTTAAAGACAATCCTTTGAAGCTTACCCTACAAAGGATCAAGCTGCATGGAGAAAAGGGAAGTCTCCCCTCCGCACCTTGAATCAGATTTTCCCATATAGAGGGGTTCAAGCGTCAAAAGCGACTTTAGTCATTAGGTGTTCTCCTTCTAATTCTTAGGGTTTGTAAATCCAATGACTATTAGAGATTACTCCTCGGGGCTAGACCGACCCCCAAGCATTGTAGGGCACACATTTCCCTATTAATTACAAAGAATGTCATTGTCGCCGCCGTAAAAAAGACAAGGCGGTCGGAGCGACGCGATGGTTTTTCGACCCTTTTGTTTTTCGCGTTTTTTATAGGTGGTTACAACGCCTTTAGGTTGTCCGATAACTGGGCTAACCTAGGGGCGAGGTTTTCGAAAAGTGTCCTTGGGTTGTCCGATAACCGGGCTAACCCAAGGACTTATTTATTTTGGGTTCTATGGAGTCGCCACCGATGTTTTTACCGGAAACATCGGAAAAGCTTTTTAGAAGGCGTTGGTTTTCGAAAACCAACTTTGGTCATTAGAACCAGAGTTGGGTAAGGGAGTTAGTTACGCGGTAAAGGAAGTATTAGTTCCTTTACTACGCCCCTTTTGGGTTCCCTATGATAGGCCAGCTTTTATTGTTAATAAATAAACCGGAAAAATACTCTTTTGCCCTTTTTATTGTGCGGAATTTAAAGTGATGACTACATGGCCCTAATCTATTGCGTAATTTAAATTAAAGCAGTAAAAGTAGAGAGGGAGAAATTAAACCTCCGAAGCAAGCTTTGTTTTTATTTCTTTAAAGGAAATGGGTGCTTTTTGGCAGCCCTTCACTCTACAAGACGCCGGAAACTCTTCTGGACGCTGAAAAATGCTCTCAAAGACACTCAAAAACTCCAGAAATGCGTCGGAGGGATTCTAGAGAGAAGTTTTTAGAGAGAAGGCAGAGCTAGGAGCTTGTGGTGTGTGGAAATGAGGGGGGGAGGACCCCTATTTATAGGTTTTCGCGCTGTCAGGTGGCGAGACTGCCGGTCTCGTCTGACAGGGTCGAGATCGTCGTCTCGTCCAACGAGACCGCCGTCTCGACCTGTCAAACACGGCGAGACCGCCGTCTGGGGGAACGAGACCGCCGTCTCGACCTTCGCAGGTGGCGAGACTGCCTTCTCGACCTTCGCAGGTGGCGAGACCGCCATCTCGTCAAGCGAGACGGCGATCTGGGAAATCCAGAGGGCGGTCTCGTCCCAACAAGGCGAGAAACTTATTTTTTTTCATACAGAAACTCCCTCCTATCCTAGTATGGGGCCTAATAGTCTCTGCTAATGGCTTGTTAAGCTTCGTCCATCTTCAAATAGGAGGTCTTCTGGTCTTTATTCGGAGGCCGGGCAAGATTTGGGGTCTACAGTCATTCTTACTATCTGCTTCTCTTTTTGCTATTAATGTCTAAACCTCATTAATAACCATGTTTAAGCAAACGTTTTCAAAAGTGCGTCAAAGTAATCAAAATGCGCCATTGACCAAAATAAAAGTCAAATCCATCACCACTGATTGACTAGAAGCACAAAATGAGGCTTTACCTCACCATAAAGAAAGTCATGCCTCGCCAATATTGTGGAAAAATATACAAAAAAAAGAAAACTCATAGAAGCCAAAGGCCAAAAAAAATCCGGTAGGAAACCCACTAAGGGGGCTACGCAAAAGATAGGGTCAACCCGGTAGGATACCCAAACAAAAATAAACAAAAATAAAGGGTAGCTTAGGCAAAAGTTAGGGTTACAAAATAAGGTCCGTTAGGTTTCCCAAAGCAAGAAAAATGAAACCTAGACAAAAGTTAGGACATAGCACAACATCCTAGGCTGAAAACCCAAAGGGTAGACTAGGGAAGTCAATTAGTCATAGCAAGCGCTACAATAAGACGCCATTCCATAAACGAAACATTTGCCTAAACTAGCCTAAACACTCTAACCAACCTTTGCTAGTCGTGCTTACAAAAACCATTTTTGTCAAAATAAAACAATTCTAAAACACAAACCTTTGAATTAAATATCATTTTTCTTCTTTTCTCTTGACCCTTACCACTACGACATTCTAGTAATTAGTAGGGAAATGTGGAGATAGTGATCAATAGGAGGATTGAAACCCCCAAGAAAAGGGAGGGGCGCACTACCATGGCAAGTCGCTCTACAATTAACACAATCATTCTTCGGTCATGAAAAAATCGAGACGACAAAATTGGTACAGCCTATCATGTCGACAAAGCACATAACGTCAGAAGCTCATCAGAAGTAAAAGCACATTGGTTAATCCTTTTGAAAAATTAATTGAAATAATATTATAGGATGCATATCACAAACATTGCATACATGCATAGGGTCCTTTCTCTCAAAAAGAAAAGAGAAAAGAGAAATGAGAAAAATAAAAATAAAAAATAATGCCTGCTAGGAGATTCTTAGGCAAAAGTTAGGGTAGCCCGCTAGATCGAAAACCCGCAAAGGGCGGTCTAGGCAAAAGTTAGAGCATTCATAAAAAAGGAAAAAAGCCCGCTAAGATATCCTAGGAAAAAATTAAGGTAGCCCGCTAGACCGAAAACCCCAAAAAGGGCGGTCTAGGCAAAAGATAGGGCTAAACCAAAAAATAAATAAAAGAGAGGGGCCCTTCATCATAAGCATAAAAAGCCCAGCAGGAGAATGCCAGTCACTTTTCCAGATGCAAAAAGAATAGATTGCATTTAGGGCATCCACACACAAGTAGTCGCACAAAACGACTTTGTCAATGTCAAAAATGAAAGAAATAAAAATTACTTCAGACAAATAACAAAAAACGAAAAGCATTCATGCATATAAGGAGACTAGCTCCATGTTTGTGATTGAAAACAGGATCACTGAGACTGAGTCTCCAAATAATGCCCTCAAGAAAACGGAGGAAGTCGTCAATCAAGCGACTCAGCAGAATAAGAGCTTCTGAAAATCAAGAGCTCCAGCTACCATCCTTCTACCCAGAAAAGAAGGCACAAGAAAGTAATAAGTCTCCAAACATTGCTCTCCCTCAAGAAAGAAGAGTGAGTCCTCATAAGAAGCTTCTAGAAGCCAAAGCTCCAATCATCACCCAATAAAAGAGGGCACAATCATTAGACATCATAAAAGAAAAGCTGACGGAAAGGCTTAGTCATCCCCAAGAGGATCCCTTCCTACTCCGAAGGCAAAACAAAAACACTCCTCACGGCTAAGCATTACCACTACATGAGTCATCGAGCACACTCACCCAAAGTCTCCTCCACACTCCTCAATGGAGAATAAAGGCTTCAAGAGCCCATTATCATCAACAATCAAAAGAGTCCAATCTCCATACCAACAAGGGCTGAACAAAAAAAGGAAAAAAGAAGAAAACTCTTGCATCCCCAGAGATGTCCAAAAGAAAAGGCAACAACAGAGAAGGCCAAATAAAAATCCTCAAGTGGATCTCCTAAAAAGTCTACAAAAAAGAATCAGAAATTCCCATTCTCTAGTGGAATAAGAGCTTCACAAGTTTAGCTCGCATCAACATCAATCAAGGAGCCAAGACTCCATCCCTAGAAAAGAAAAATCAGATCCCCAGGGAGTCAACTAATTCCCTGGTGGATCACCAAAGAAAGAAAACTTCATCCCTAATGGACCTCCCAAAAAGAAGGAAAAAAGCCAGCGTAATAAAAAGAGACTAAAAATTAAAAAGGCTTACGCATTATCCCGAAAAAGCCAAATTTCAAATCGCGAAAAAAAAAGAGATAAATCACAGAAAAAGACGAAATCAAATGAAAATCCTTGCTCCCTAAGTGGGTCACCTCAGAAAAAGAAAAATTCAAAAAGAAGGAATTGGAAATTCCATTCCTTCCACAGAATAAGAGCACCACAAAAGTCAGCTCACACCCACATCAATTAAGGAGCCAAGATTCCATTCCCCCAAAGGGGCTACCAAAATCTGACCCCCGGGAAGTCAACCAATTCCCCGGTGGATTAATCAAAAAGAAAGATCATCCCCAGTGAGCCTACTGCAAAGGAAAAACTTCAGATTCATCCTCAGAATGTCATTTGCCTACACATAGGCAAGACCTAGCAAGCTAGAGTCAGCATCCCCGTAGGGGAATATCAGCCTAGTCAGAGGCAAAACAAATGCATCCAAAAGTCTTCACCTCCGATGAAGCATCTGCCTACTCAGAGGTATTACTAGAAACTCAATGGAGTATCTGCCTGCTCAGAGGCACCATCAAAATCAACAAATTTTCAATGGATATCCACCTACTCAAGAGGTGTCACCAAGATCAACAAATCCCTAGAGGATTTCTGCCTACCTAAGAGGTACTCATCAAAAATCCCCAACAACCAGTAAAGTCGGATGACCACTACCAAAGGATCAAAACACAAAGAAACCCCAGCAAACAACAAGTTGGATGACTATCAGGAAAAGCCAAAAAACAAAGAATCCACGACACACCGGAAGACTTTACCAGAAAGGTCCAAAAACATTTACCAAAACAGAAATCACTCCCCATGGAGTCGGTGCATGGGCGCATGAGCCACCCGAGCAATAAGCCGCCACCACCACCAGTCCTACGCAGTGGATTGTACCAGCCTGATAGGGGGTTTATACCTAACAACCTGCGC
The DNA here is from genome assembly GCA_963425845.1 of Sphenostylis stenocarpa. Taxonomy (NCBI): domain Eukaryota; kingdom Viridiplantae; phylum Streptophyta; class Magnoliopsida; order Fabales; family Fabaceae; genus Sphenostylis; species Sphenostylis stenocarpa. Next base: position 37,178,328 of record OY731404.1, read on the forward strand.
ACGCAAGTACGCCTGATCTGCGCTCAAGCCGGATCAGTAAGTCGCAACTACCAGCCTGATGGGGGGTTCATACTCATCCAGTCGAACACACAGCAGACTGCAAACTACCAGCCTGAGGGGGGTTCATACTCATCCAGTCCAACACACAGCGGACTGCAAACTACCAGCATGATGGGGGGTTCATACTCATCCAGTCCAACACACAGCGGACTGCAACTACCAGCCTGATGGGGGGTTTATACCCATCAACCGAAGGATCGGCTACCGTCAGAAGGAGTATCCTAGAGGTGCACAACACAAATTTTCCCCAGAAGATCAAACTGCCACAAGATGAAACATCCGAAGGGAAACCAGGCAAGAGGGTCAACTCCTTTACCTTCCAGTCATTCTTCTTGGCACAACAGGCCAACAGTTGACTGGTCAGTAAAGGGGGGGCAACTGTAGACCCCTAATATTGCCCGGCCTCATAATAAAGATCAGAAGACCTTCTATTCGAAGATGGATGAAGCCTAAGAAGCCACTAGGAGAGACTATTAGGCCCCATACTAGGATAGGAGGGATTTTTGGCTCAAAAATAAGGATTCTCGCCTTTTTAGGTCGAGACTGCCGTCTCGCCTTGCGCAAATGGTGAGATCGTCGTCTCGTTTGGCGAGACGGCAGTCTTGCCATTCCTGCAAGTCGAGACGGTCGTCTCGAATGGTGAGACGCCCGTCTCGACCTGACAGGCGCGAATCCCTATAAATAGGAGCGTCATTCCCCTCATTTCCCACAGTTCTTCCATTCTCTCTCTAGATATTTCTTCAAATTCTCTTTCTAGAACCCCTCCGAAGCATTTCCGGAGTTTCTGAGAGCTTTCTAGAGTGTTTTATAGCGTTTTCGAGAGATTCCGGTGCTGTAAAAGAGTGAAGGGCTGCCAAAAAGCACCCTAATTGCAAAGAATTAATATAAAGCTTGCTCCGGAGGTTTCTATACTCTCTCTCTCTACTTTAGCGCTTTAATTTTAATTATGCAATAGAAACTAGGGCCATGTAGTCATAATTTTAAATTCCACAAAATAAAGGGTAAAAGCGTATTTTTCACCGGTTTATTTATTTAAAGCAGCTGGCCTATCATAGGGAACCCGAAAGGGGCGTCGTAAGGGAACTAACACTTCCCTTACACGTAACTAACTCCCTTACCCAACTTTGGTTCTAATGACCAAAGTTGGTTTTTCGAAAACCAACGCCTTTTTTACTCCTTTTCCGATGTTTCCGGTAAAAATGTCGGTGGCAACTCCAGAAGAACCCTTCAAAAACTAGTTCTTGGGTTAGCCCGGTTATCGGACAATCCAAGAATGCCCTTTCGAAAACCTCGCCCCTAGGTTGAGCCCGGTTATCGGACAACCTAAAGGCGTTGTAACCACACCAATAAAAATGCGAAAAACGGAAAGTCGGAACCATCGCGTCGCTCCAACCGCCTTGTTTTGACGGCGGTGACACTCTCCATGATGCATTGTTGCTCAAACACACTTAGATATGCAAGAAGAAGTGGGAAATGAAGAGAGGATACAAGAATGAGATGCAATGGACTAACCCACAATGCCAAAATTTATAGACAGTTTTAAGAGTCGGTGTTAGAATCGCACAGCGAAATGTTCGCGTGGTCGGACAAAAACCAAGAGGGGGGGTGAATTGGTTTCTTAACAAAAATTAGATTTTCAAAATTTTCCCCAAATTTTACCGATTAAAAAACTGTGTAAATGTAAATAGAAAAGAGATAGAATCTTACACAGGAGATTTATACTGGTTCAGATCAAAAGACCCTACATTCAGTTACTAATCACTCAAATAGAGGATTAACACTGTCACTATAATCAAGTTTGTTACAAACAAATTACAATGGAAAAGATAAAGTATAGAAAACACCTCTCTTGAAATCCACAAGAGATGAAGAACAGATTTCCCTAGAGACGGCACAACACACAATCCACTAAGAACTCCACTTAGTGATTCTTATCGCTTCTAGCCCACACCAAGTTCCAAAAGCCCCTTTTTCTTGCAACAAATAGTTCTCTGGCACTCACAGCACTTAACTTTTGTATGAAAAAGGTTGTTCTTCTATTTCTGAGTGCCAAGGAGAAGCTTAAGTAGAGAAATTAGGGTTTTGGAATTGGGATTTTCGAAACTAGGGTTGATTTGAAGTTAAAATTCGAAATCTGACTGAAATAATCGATTAAATCAAGAGTTAATCGATTATTACAGAGCCAAAATCAACAGAACCCCAAAACTCTCTGTTTTAATCGATTAAAAGCCCTGTTAATCGATTAATAGGCCTGTTAATCGATTAACAGGTGTGTTAATTGATTAAACCAGTGAGCAGATACAGAAAATGATTTTTCTCACTATTTTAATCAATTATTTCAGCATTTAATCGATTAAAGCCGAGGCACTTTGATAAAATTGAGCTTTTTGAAGCTTCTAAGGTGCAGACTATGTACCGGCTATCTCAAACTCTAATATTACAGACTCAATCTAATCAAAATAGAGTTATTACACTACAAAACAAGTCTTCAACTCTTTAAGTCTTGTGTTCTTGAATCATCATCAAAATCAACAAGCTTCATGTCCATCAAGTCTAACATCAAGTCCTTGAATGTTCAACAATCTCCCCCTTTTTTATGATGATCAAAATTATATTTTAAAGCCTTGTAATAACCTGTTTTATCTGTCATACTAACAAACACATTAAACATACCAGATAATATTTAAAAACAATAATATCAGGCTTTAAATATTTTCTCCCCCTATTTTGATTAGAATAAAAAAATAATTCTTCTATGACAAACATAAGAGCTCCCCCTCAAAATATGCATAACTTAAAGAAAACTCCCCCTCAATCAAAGCAAAAACAGAACACCACATTTTATTTTAGAGATAAGCAGTCATTACAATATAAGAGAAAAATTACAAATTTTAAAATTCTTCACTATCATCACTATGAAAGTGTGCATCAAATTGATTTTCTAAACGGCACACTTTATCATCTACATCAGATATACGACAAATAATTTCCTCATGCCGTACTCTAGAAAGAGTGAAGAATGACTACATTCTCTGATTCATGTCAGATAACATGTCTTCCATGGATTGTCGGGTTTCATGATGAGTAGAGGAAGTTCCAACACTTTGGATTTGATCAGAGGGAAGCTCAGCAGCAGGAGGCATATCTTCATCAGAATCTTCATTTTCGTCACCTTCATTTGGAACATCATCCTTATGAACATAAATATCGTTGACGCACACCATTTGTAGTTGGATTAATGTGTTGTCTAACATACGATTCAAGTTATTTGTCCTTACAGCTTGTTCACCTTCGACATTTACTCCTTTGTATTCATGGATTCGAGAGACAAGGAGAGCATATGGAATTTTGAAGGTGGGATGACGTTTGGTTTTTAACATAGTCATGGTGACAAGAACGCCCCAGTCTAAAGGCTCATTATTCATTATGGCATGAATAATACGAAGATCAATTGAAGAACATTGAGCATGATTTGTAGCCCGAGGACATAGAATCCAGACAAGTAGATGTAAAATCATGCCTTCCTCCTTTTTCAAAGGTCCAGCAAGAAGGAGACGCCCAATCTCCATGGAGGGATTTCGCAGAAAAGAACGATAAGCTAAGAACCTGTCAAAATCATCTAACTCACCATACACGTTAATAGCATCTTCTCTAATAGGAAAGTGGCCAACATTTTCCCAAATATCATCATCAAGAATAATTGTTACTCCTTTTACTCTAGAGGTAACAATTTGATCTCTAAATTTGAACTTGGAGTAAAATACCCTAACTAAGTCAGGAAAATACGTACCTTGCATTTGGATGAAAGGGAGAACTCCTTGAATTTCAAGAAGATTTGGAAAGTTGAATCCCCTACTGATGAACTGCTCACCAATAAGGAACTTAGGAGAAATAATAGCACGTTCCTTCCAATAGGACAAAAATTCTTGTCTATCATCTGCATCAGAGATCCATCCTTCTACAGAATTAGGACGGGGATGAGATGAAGGTGCAGATCTTCTTCTAGTGGGGATTTTTGCCCGAGAAGATGAGGCCATTGAAGGATTAGAAGAGTAACAAGAAAATTTAAGAAGCTAAGTGTAGATAGAAGAAGACAATATTGCTAGAATAGGGCAAGATTAAGAGAATGAGGCAAGAAAGCTTGAATTCAAGAGATAGGAGTGAGTAGAAGTGAAATGGAGGTTCCTATTTACAGCCAAGCAACTCCAACGGACAAATGAAAGTGTATAGGGAGCAAAAGATCCGTTGGAAACGGCTAGGAAGCCAAACTTGCCAAGTTTAATCGATTAAAGTTCAAATTAATCGATTAAACCAATATCAGAACCATTTAATCGATTAAATTGTGCAGTTAATCAATTAATGCTGTGTTTAATCGATTAATGGGCGAATTAATCGATTAATCCAGAGAGGAATGTCATGTTTTGGTTGTTTTGGATGCAAATAATCAATTATAACTCCAATTAATCGATTATTCTAGAGAGTACATCAAATTTTTGAGGTTTTTACACATGATAGACTATGAACATCCTACACAATGAATTATAACATCACAACCATCCAAAAAACTTTCTAATAAAGTAGTATTTAAGCTATTTCTAATATCCCTAAGTCTCTTCTAAGTTCATAAAATATATCCTTGGGTAGAGGCTTAGTAAATATATCTGCTAATTGATGCTTTGTATCAACATACTCTATTTTACAGTTTCCTTTGCTGATATGATCTCTCAAAAAATGATGTCTAATTTCTATATGCTTAGTCCTAGAGTGCATTACTGGATTCTTAGTAAGATTAATTGCACTCGTATTATCACACATTAAAGGTATGTCATTCAAAAATATACTATAATCTTCTAACTGTTGTTTTATCCACAGAATTTGATCACAACAGTTACCAGCTGCAATATATTCAGCTTCAATGGTAGATAAAGCAACACATGCCTGTTTCTTAGAATGCCAAGATACTAAGGATGAACCTAACAAATGACATGTCTCACTAGTACTCTTTCTATCAATTTTGCATCCACCATAATCAGCATCAGAATATACTATTAAACTAGTACAAGCATCAGATGGATACCATAAGCTAAAACCAATAGTTCCTTTTAAATATTTTAAAATATGTTTTACTGCAATTAGGTGAGATTCTTTTGGACAAGCCTGAAATCTAGCACACACACAAACAGAATGCATAATATCAGGTCTACTAGCAGTTAAGTATAACAGTGAACCTATCATACCTCTATACATAGATTGATTAACTTCCAAACCTGATTCATCCTTGTCTAGATAGCATGAAGTTCCCATGGGTGTGTTAGCTTCCTTTGATGTGTCCATTCCAAACTTTTTAAGGATCTCTTTGCAGTATTTGGTTTGAGAGATGAAAATGCCATCTTTAAGTTGCTTGATTTGTAATCCAAGGAAGAATGTCAATTCTCCCATCATAGACATTTCAAATTCTCCCTGCATTATCTTAGCAAATTCTACACACAGCGAATTATCAGTTGATCCAAAAATAATATCATCAACATATACCTGGACCAATAAGATATGTTCTTTTACTTTCTTTATAAACAACGTAGAATCAATTTTTCCTCTAGAAAAATCATTTGAAGTTAGTGTCGCCACCGTCCCTTTCCGACGTCTGAGGACATCTCGAACGTTTATGCGAGCGGTCGCGAAAAGATGGTTTAGACTCGCGTATTTGTTTTAAAATGTGTTCATTGCTTCCGAGGTACCTGACAATTGGATTATCCTCTAATAAAAGCAAGGTTTTCGAAAAGGGGTTCTTATGGAGTCGCCACCAATGTTTTGACCATAAACATTGGAAAAGGATAAAAGGCATTGATTTTAATGAAAACCAAACTTGGCCATTATAACCAGAGTTAGGTAAGGGAGTTAGTTACGTGTGGGGAAGGTGTTAGCACCCCACAACGCCCCTTTCGGGTTCCCTATGACAGATCAATTCGTTTAAAGAGAAGACTTCGAGAAATTACGCGATTACCCTATTTTATTGCATAATATTGAAATGGCTATCTACATAATTTTATTCTACATGACGTAATAAATAAAGCTAAATAAAACAATAAATAAAACAATAAAAGAGAAGGGAATTGAAAAGAACCTCCGTAGCAAGCTTTATATTGAGAATCTCGAACTGTGAGGATGCGTTTTGGCAACCCCTCTTTCTACACAGACTCTCCTCACCAATACAAGATCGACTCCACTAAAAATTTAAAGAAGAATCAAATGCTGGAATATAATTCCTTAACCGATTGTTACCTATTTAAGGCAATCGGAAAGATCATTCGAGAGAGGGAGAGAAGTAGACGAGTGCTCTAAGTTTTCTAAGTGTTTCAGAGCTCTCTGGAGTGTCTGTGTTCTGAAAAAGTGGCAAATGAGCCTCCTATTTATAGTTTTCGCAGCTGGCGCGCTTTGGGACGGCCTTCTGGGTTGGGACGGCCGTCTGGACTGGGACGGCCGTCCCAAATGGCAATTTTACACAGGGCGAGACCACCTGGGGATCCGGGACGATCGTCCCACTTAAATTGGCTTTGGGACGGCCGTCCCACATTCGGGACGCGCGTCCCAACTGCTTAATTTCAGTTGGGACGGTCGTCCCAACCTTGGGATGGTGGTCTCGACCTGTTTTGTCCAGTTTTTGTATTTTGGGACCCCGGGAAGCTTTCCTTGCCGTTTTCGGGCTTGGATTGATGCCGATATATGTTCGTTGAAGCTTTATCTTCATGAGGGAAGTCTTCTTGGCCTTCATTAAAATGTTGGGCGAGCTTTATCTTGTTATGGGTGATCTTTTTGTCTTTATCGTGCATATGAGCGAACTCCATGTTGTTGCAGGAGGTTTCCTCAGTTTTTGGGAAGCCGGACGAACTCCATCTTCAGGCAAAGTTCCTCTAGCTTTTATTTTGAGAGGCCGGGCAAAATTAGGGGTCTACAGTTAGGAAACTACTTAGCCTTTCATACCAAGACCTAGGAGCTTGTTTCAACCCATATAATGCTTTCTTTAATTTAAAAACATGATTAGGATAACTAAAATCTTCAAATCCAGGGGGTTGCTCCACATAAACTTCTTCTTTAATAAAACCATTCAAAAATGCACTCTTAACATCCATTTCATATAATTTAAATTTCATTAAAGATGCATAAGCAAGAAGTAGGCGTATAGCCTCTAACCTGGCAACAGGAGCATAAGTTTCATCATAGTCTATACCTTCCTCCTAACAATAGCCTTTGGCAACAAGTCTGGCTTTATTCTTTGTTATATTTCCATCTTCATCAAGTTTATTTCTAAACACCCATTTGGTTCCAATAACTTGATGTGATTCTTCCCTTGGGATTAATTCCCAAACTTGATTCCTTTCAAATTGGTTAAGTTCTTCTTGCATAGCTATGCACCATTGTTCATCTTTAAGTGCTTCCTCCACATTTTTGGGTTCTATCTGAGACACAAAAGCTACAGACATACAAAAGTTAGTCATGTTTCTAGTTCTTACCCCTTTTGAAATATCACCAATGATATTGTCCATTGAGAGTCCTCTTGGTGATTGCCATTCTTTTGCTAATTCAGGTGTTTGAGAAGGCTCATTTTCTTCCAAATATAATTCATCAAGAGCCTCTCTTATATATTCATCATCACCTGCAAGTTCTTTATTTGACTCAAGAGGATTTCCCCCAAGGTCTACAATTTCATCAAATGTAACATGAATAGATTCTTCAATATTTAAGATTCTTCTGTTAAACACCCTGTAAGCCTTACTAGTTAATGAATAACCTAAGAAAATGCCCTCATCGGCTTTTGAATCAAATTTTCCTAAGTTATCCTTTCCATTATTTAACACAAAGCACTTACATCCAAAAATTTTCAAATGAGCAACATTAGGCTTTCTACCATTAAACAATTCATAGGGAGTAGATTTAATAATTGACCTAATGAGCATTCTATTTAAAACATAACATGTCGTACTAACCGCATCAGCCCAAAAATATTTAGGAACATTAGATTCATTTAACATAGTTCTAGCAAGTTCCTCTAATGACCTATTTTTCCTTTCAACTACACCATTTTGTTGGGGAGTCCTAGGAGCAGAAAAGTTATGTAATATTCCATTTTCTTCACAATAACTTTCAACCTTTTCATTTTGAAACTCACCACCATGGTCACTTCTTAAAACTTTAATTCTTAAGTCTTTCTCATTTTGAATTTGTTTTGCAAATTTTCTAAAGACTTTTAAGGCTTCACTTTTCATAGTTAGGAAAAATGTCCAAGTATACCTAGAGTAATCATCAACAATCACAAGGTTATCCTAGAAGGTCCAAATAAATCTAAATGTAATAATTCTAGGGGTTTTGAAGTGGAAATGACATTCTTTGATTTAAATGATGATTTTATTTGTTTACCCTTTTGACATGCATCACACAATCTATCTTTTTCAAATTTTAACCTAGGCAAACCAATAACTAGGTCTTTTGAAATCAATTTATTCAAATGATGCATATTAATATGAGCTGCTCTCTTATGCCATAACCAAGGGTTCTCTTCCTTAGCAACTAAACATGTTCTACTAGAATCATGTAAACAATCCAAGTCAATCAAGTATATGTTGTTATGCCTAATGCCTTTTAATTCAACATTTTCAGAATCTATCAAATGTATGGTGCAAAATTTACTTTCAAAAATTACCTTAAATCCTTTGTCACACAGTTGACTTATGCTAAGGAGATTATGCTTTAGTCCATTAACAAGAAGCACATCCTTAATCTCCAAGGTGTTTGCACCACCTATATTTCCAATTCCAAGAATTTTCCTTTTGTTGTTGTCCCCATAAGTTACATATACTTGTTCCTTAGCTTTGAAACTCACAAATTTTGATTTATCACCGGTCATATGCTTTGAGCATCCACTATCAAGATACCACATAGACTTCTTAGATTTGGAAGTTTCCTACAAAATAAGAACATAGTAAACTTAGGTCCCCATAACTTTTGGGTCCTTGGGGTTAGAGACAAATAAATTATTTGACAATAGGAACCCAAATATATTTACCTTTAGGAACACCAAAATGTTTAATTTTACATTTATTTGAAGTGTGACCTTGTTTCATGCAATAAAAACATGCTTTTGATGTAGCTTTAGAATAAGATGCATTACTTACAAAACATGCTCTAGTTCCTTTTTCTACCCATACTCTTTTATTTTTTCTTTTAGACTTTTTCAAAGGAACTTGTTGATTTACACTATTTTGAGCAAACACTATTTCATGTTTCTTAAGATCATCTATTTCCTTTTCGGCTGTGTCTAACAAATGGTTAAGAATATCTATATCATATTCATGCTCTTTACAATTTGCACATGCCATGTTCTTATCATTATCCTCATCTAAACATACAATTTTCGTATTTAATAACTCCTTTTCTTCTAAACATGTGATTTTCATTTTTAAAGAGTCAATTTCCTTTTCGGATCTACTTAGATTCTTCTTTACAACTTTATATTCATTTTTCAAATTCTTAAAGGCACTAAATAATTCATTATATGCATTTTGCAGTTCATCATGGTCATTATCATCATCACTAGAAGATGAGTCGGAATCACTTACCTCAAAATCAGAAGATATGTTGTCTTTTGCCAACAAGCAAATGTTAGCTTCTATTTCTGAGTCACTTGATTCCGAAATCGAGTCACTATCATCGGTTCCTTCATAAGTTACTCTTAGTTTTTCCCACATCTCTTGAGCACTTTTACAAACAGAAATCCTGTAAAACTCGTCAAGCGTTAAAGCAGATGAAATTATATTTCTAGCCCTAACGTCAAATTGTGCTTTTCTGTTTTCTTACGCACCTTCGACAAAAGTTTGATTCTGTCCGGCCATTTTCGAAAAATTTGAATGACTATCAAAGCAAGCTCTGATACCACTTGTTAGAATCGCGCAGCAGAATGTTTGCGTGGTCGGAAAAAAACCGAGAGGGGGGTGAATTGGTTTCTTAACAAAAATTAGGTTTTCAAAATTTTCCCCAAATTTTACCGATTAAAAAACTATGTAAATGTAAATAGAGAAGAGATAGAATCTTACACAGGAGATTTATACTAGTTCGGATCAAAAGACCCTACGTCCAGTTGCTAATCACTCAAACAGAGGATTAACGCTGTCACTATAATCAAGTTTGTTACAAACAAATTACAATGGAAAAGATAAAGTATAGAAAACACCTCTCTTGAAATCCATAAGAGATGAAGAACAGCTTTCCCTAGAGACGGCACATCACACAATCCACTAAGAACTCCACTTAGTGATTTTTATCGCTTCCAGCCCACACCAGGTTCCAAAAGCCCCTTTTTCTTGCAACAAACAGTTCTCTGGCACTCACAGCACTTAACTTTTGTATGAAAAAGGTTGTTCTTCTATTTCTGAGTGCCAAGGAGAAGCTTAAGTAGAGAAATTAGGGTTTTGGAATTGGGATTTTCGAAACTAGGGTTGATTTGAAGTTAAAATTCGAAATCTTACTGAAATAATCAATTAAATCAAGAGTTAATCGATTATTACAGAGCCAAAATCAACAAAACCCCAAAACTCTCTGTTTTAATCGATTAAAAGCCCTGTTAATCGATTAACAGGTGTGTTAATCAATTAAACCAGTGAGCAGATATAGAAAATTGTTTTTCTCACTGTTTTAATTGATTATTTCAGCATTTAATCGATTAAAGCCGAGGCACTTTGATAAAATTGAGCTTTTTGAAGCTTCTAAGGTGCAGACTATGTACTGGCTATCTCAAACTCTAATATTACAGACTCAATCTAATCAAAACAGAGTTATTACACTACAAAACAAGTCTTCAACTCTTTAAGTCTTGTGTTCTTGAATCATCATAAAAATCAACAAGCTTCATGTCCATCAAGTCTAACATCAAGTCCTTGAATGTTCAATAGTCGGGACGGTCGTCCGGGATTTGGGACGATCATCTTGCCCTAATGGAAATGTGGGACTGCCATCTGAAATATCGAGACAGTCGTCTCAACGTAACGGAAATGTGGGACGACCGTCTGGAATATCGAGATGCTCATCTTGAATTTTCAGATTTTTTTTTAAAGAAGATAGGACCTTATTCATCAACATCTATACATGGAATGTTTATGATATACGTCCTATAATGCCATTTTGGTTAATTCTTTCAAAAGGATTAACTAATATGCTTTTGATGTCATGTTTAGTTGTACCTCGTTTTGCCATCTCAGATTTGCCATGACCGAAGAATGATTGTTTTGTTTGTAGGGTGACTGTCATGTCGGTGCACTTCTTCCTTTCCTTAAGGATTTCAATCCTCCTATTGACAACTATGTCTCCACATTTCCAATTTAATTACTAGAATGCCGTAGTGGTAAGGGTCAAGAGAAAAGAAGGAAGAGGATATTTAATTCGAAGGCATGTGCTTTAGAAGAGATTTTTATTTTCAAAATAATGATTTTTGTAAGAATGGCTAGCCAGGGTTATTTAGAGTCTAGGATGTTATATTTTTGCTTATGAGGCGGCGTCCCTAGTCCGCCCTTTGGGTTTTCAGCCTAGGATGTTATATTTTTGCTTTGTCCTAAATTTTTTCTATGTTTCTCTTTTTCTTGCTTTGGGAAACCTAGCAGACTTTATTTTGTAACCCTAATTTTTTCCTAGGCTACCCCTTATTGTTGTTCGAGTTTCCTAACAGGTTTACCCTAACTTTTGCGTAGCCCCCTTAGTGGGTTTCCTACCGGGTATCTTGCCCATTTTTTTTTTCCTTTGGCTTCTATGGGCTTCTTTTAATTTAATTTTTATTTTTTTTGTACAACATTGACGAACACATGGTTTTATTGTGAGGTTAAGCCTTATTTTTGTATCTAGTTAATCAGTAATGATGGTTTTAACTTTATTTTTGGACAATAGCGTAGTATGATTATTTTTAACGCATTTTGAAAACATTTGCTTAAACATGGTTATTATGAGGTTGAGACATGAATAGCAAGAAAGGAGCAAATAGTAAGAAAGACATTCTTTATGATTAAAAGGGAAATATGTGCCCTAAAATAATGTCTGGGGTCGGGCTTGCCCCGAGGGGTAATCTCAAATAGTCATTGGGTTTACATCTCTTAAAATTAGAAGAAGAACATCTAATGACTAAGGTTGCTCTCGACGCTTGTACCCCTCCACTTCAAAAGATCTGATTCAATGTGCAGAGGGGAGACTTTCCTTTTCTTCGTGTAGCTCAATCCTTTGTAGATCATACCCTAGGCCATACTTCAAAGGATTGTCTTTAAAATTTGGTGGCTCCCTTATTCCTTGGGAGTTTATACCGAGCCCTTGGTTAGTGGTATCCATATTTCAACATCATGTGGGCCACCTTCATATTGTTGGGAAGTCTTCCTACATTGGCAAATTCAAGCGCTTGAAAAGATGTTTCAGGGGCCTCTTTAGCTGCACCACATAAGGTAAGGTAGATGGTTTGTTGATCAGATTCTCATCTTCAGCTTGAACTGTGACCAGCTTGTCGCCTACCATGAATTTGACTTTTTGATGTAGCGTTGAAGGTACTACCTTAACATCGTGAATCCAAGGTCTGCTGAGGAGACAACTATAAGTTGGAGTGATATCGATCACATGAAAATCGACGTTGAAGATAGTAGGGCCAATTTGGATTGGCAAGTTGATCTCTCCCACTACTTCAAGTTTTGATTCGTCGAAGGCTCAAACGATAGTATTGCTTGGGCGCATGCGGGCTCCTTGAGTTTATCGAATGTACATTTGGGCATGACATTCAAGGATGACCCATTTTTCACAAGAACTTTGGCGATGAGATATTCCTTGCACTTAACAGAGATGTGCAAGGGCTTGTTGTGGTTTGACCCTCCAGGAGGGAGTATTCATCAGTGAAGGTGAGATGATCATTGGCTATAATATTGCCAACAATCCCTTCAAACTTGTCTCGGGATATGGCATGTGGTACGTACGCTTCGTTCAAAACCTTTAGCAGGGCATTTTGATGCGGTTCCGAACTCATTATTAATGATAATAAAGTTATCTTCGTTAGTATGTGATTGAGTTAGTCGATGATGGAGTACTCGCTTTGTCTTATAAATTGGAGTAACTCATTAGTCTCCTCCTTGGATTCTTTCTTTATTTTTTTCTTCGGTTTCCTTATTTTTTTTCCTTTATTCTTAGGAGCATCATCTTGTAGTTCCTTGGGGGAGTAGACTCTTCCGCTTCTTGTCGTGTCCCCAATACCAGCGATGTAGGAGATAGCTTCATTGATGGGCGATGTTTCTTCATATCCCCATGGTACAACTTTATTTGATGTGTAGGGGAAAGGACGAGGCACGAACAAGTACAAAGGCGTCCTTGCCTCCTCTTCCTTATTAACTTGAATGACCAATGACTGAGGCTTATTATCCTCCTTGGGTAGATCAACCATTGGGGCGAGTTTGATGACAAAAGGTTTTCTCTCCATCTTGCTAAGTATGGAAAGCACATCAATTAATCCTTTCTTTTTATTATCTTATTGTTATTTAAAATGAGGAGGGATGTATGAATGTATGCAACTTAAAGATGTAATATACAGCTGAAAGATAATGACAAAGACGAACTTTATTCATTTTATCAAAAAGTGGACGTTTCCCTACATAATGCTTCAAAGCACATTTTGATAGAAATGGAAAAGCCTAAAGAAACCCATAGGCGGGTTAAGATTTCTATGTAATTCTTCTTTGGCTTCCTGTACATGATGTGTGAGCGTTTTGGCTTGTTGATGGACCACTTGGCTCATATCTTCGTTGTATTGGTGAGCCTCTCTCATCTTTGCCTTGTGATGAAAGATCAAGGCTTGTAATTCATCGGACCTCTCAATTGCTCGGTCTCTTTCTTGAAGGGTTTGGCCAAATTGAGCTAATCCGTCTCTCTCTTTGATGCATAGCTCAGAAAGGCTTGCACTATGTTCTTAGGCAGTTTCCCACCATTTTTGCACTTCAGACCGAGTTGGTATGAGGTCTTCTTGCATTGTCTTGATCGTTTGTGCCTATTTTGAATGTTTGTCCTCAAGATGTGCTATCTTAGCATTCATATCTAGGAGTCGACTATCTAGATTGAGCTTTGAAATTTTCCGTGCTCGGTCAGTCTCTTCTTTGTAGTCAACACATTTGTTCTTGAGATGCTCTATCTCTTGATCTTTCTTCTTGCATTACCTTCGCAGACCATCCATAATGAGGGTAGATTCTAATTCTTTATCCTCAAGGGCCCTCAACTGGGCTCCCATGATTTCTACCCTTTTGATTAAGGCGTCGACTTGTACTTGTAGCTCTTCTTTTGCTGAAGACGAGGTAGGCAGAGTGGATGGTTGTGACACCCTTCTACTTCTTCTCCACTCCTCATAGTCAATGGAAACAGACACTCAAGCCTTGTCAAGTTCTCTATCTTCCATGTAGACTGGTTTCTCCCATGCTTTTCAGATGGTAGATGCATCATCAAAGTTATTGGAGTCAGAAAATAAACACAGCCCTCCGAGTTATTCTCGTGATGGTACAGTTTGGGTCCTCATGAGCTATCTTTGGGGAATAAGTTATGCAACCCCTGAGGCCCAAAAGTGGTATATTCGGGTAATCTCCGCATCGGATGAGAATATGGTTGGGTTAGAACCAGGGACAGACCCATGACAGGTGATATAAACTCCAATTTCCAACTCGACTTTCCGATCCATAGCCTGACAGTGGCGGAGAGGGATCTTTGAGAAAATCCTCAAAGGATCGAGGAATGCCCCCATGTGGCCTGAGGCGTAGAAATGAGTGATGCCCCAGACATACAACATTGAAGAGCAACATCTAAGTGTTTTTCCTTGCTTTCGACGACAGAAATCTATCGAAAGTAAGGTGTTAGCAAGAAGTGCAGGCATGGGACTCTTCGAATGTTCGTCCCAGGTGAAGAAAGCGTCCATCGCAGTGTGATCCACTGTGTCGGCGTGAAAGGGAAACAAGATCGTCCCAAACACAATTAGCACTAGAGTTTTGTTAAAAGTAGGCCAATCTTCCTTATTGGACAAGGATGATAGATGGTCCTCTAATAGTGAGATTTTCCACCCTTGGATATTCCCTTTCCCTACTAGGGCAGCTTGATGAGGTGGCAATTAGATAAGGGTGGCGACCTTATAAGAAAAGAATAAATGCCTGCTAGGATATTCTTAGGCAAAAAATCAGGGTAGTTGATCGATGTCGTACTTGGTCATATAATTAAACAGATAAATGTAGTACTAAGAAGCTTCCCTAGGTCGTCTCCCAATGAACTACAGATCAAACTAATGTTCTTACATGAGTATGCAAATTAAATAGCAGAAAAAGGGGTTTTGTATAATAATAATAATAAACAATAATTTAAAGAAAATAGAATTTGAATAAAACAATGAGTAAACAATTGATTTCCTGATTTGAATGCAATGTCACTTATCCTAGGTTACGAAATTAATTTGAAATTAACCAACTAAGCGAAGATATATCCCAAATTATATTCCAATCCAAAATTAATCAACTAAGTGAAAATTAATCCCAAATTAGCTTTAACCCTTATTCCAATATGAAATTAACCAACTAAGCGAAGATTAATCCCAAATTTTTCTTAACCCTTATTCCAACATGAAATTAACCAACTAAACAAAGATTAACTCCAAATTATCCTTATACAATTAAGCATTGCATACATAACATAAGCTCATCTCTAACACACAATTAAGCAAACTATGATATTAGTTTCAGTTTATTAAGCATAAACAGATTACCATTCAACACTGAGATTAGAAGATGGAGAGTTAAGAGAACAAATGAAATGAAATTGAAGAACAAAAACTCAAAGATCTACTTGCATTCTCCTCAGAAAATCAATACAAAGATTTAGTTATCCATGGAAAATCGAAAACACAGAATAAGAGACATAATTGAAATCGAAACAAGAATTTAAAACAATGATAAAAGAGTAAAAAAACTTGAATATAAATTGCAGAAGATGAAAGGTAGTTGCGTGGCTGCTGCGTGTTGTCTTTTTCTCTCAACCTTACATATCTCACACATAAATAACCCTAATTCTAATCTTAATCTAGGTTTTAGGCCCAACTGGTCCACAAAACACATCATAAGTTGGTTTCAGTGTAGGTCCGCCAACTTCAAACACGTGCAATATTTTCAATAATTATCCAAATTAAGCGATTTTAGTCTCCTTTGAAATATTTTTGAGTTAGCTTTAAAACGCCACCATTTCTACTATTTTCACAGGTCTAATGAATTTAGGAGGTGTCGGCCTTTGAAAGCATGTCCATTGGGCCGGCCTAGTGCACTTGACCCGTTTTGAATAATTTATGTAAAATCCAATTTAGCTCCAAATTGAATGATTGTGGATCCTATGGAAAGCTAAATGTGTCTAGTTTATAATGCTTTTATAATCATGATTTTTGGAGCTCTGTAGAAAAAATGATAAATAAAATAGTGAACCAATGCTAGTACCTGTATAGAATAAAATATGACATTGGGCCTAATTTTCCAAGCCCAAAATTGCTTTAAACTGTAATATGGCATCTGGCCCAATCTTTTAGGCCCAAAATTGCTTTAAACTATTCTGAAAATAATAATGAGTAAAAATTAGATCAAATAGATTCAAATTAATTAAAATATAAATTATTGGTCCAATGAAGCCCAATTAATAAAAATTCACTAATAACAGAAAGTTAAGCCCAAAACACTAATTAAAATAAGTTTAGAAAGGGAAGAAAATATGAGAATATAATAACTCATCAGTAGCCTGCTAGATCGAAAGCCCCAAAAGAATGGTCTAGGCAAAAGTTAAGGAAAAAGCCCCCTAAGATATTCTAGCCAAAAAATTAAGGTAGTTTGTTAGGTCGAAAACCCCAAAAGGGCGGTCTAGGCAAAAGATAGGGCTAAAACCAAAAAAATGAATAAAAGAGGGGCCCATCAGCATGGTCATAAAAGAGTAGCCCATCAGCATATTCATGAGAATCCAATAGGAGAATGTCGATCACTTTTATAGATGCATAAAAAATAAATAAACAAATAGATTGCATTTAGGACATCCACACACAAAGTAGTTGCACATAACGACTTTGTCAAAATCAAGAAAAAATAATTTTCTTTAAATAAGAATAATAATCATGCACATAAGGAGGCTAGACTCTATACTTGTGATTGAAAATAGGAGGTGTCACAACCAAGTCCCCAAATAAATGCTTTCCCTCAAGAAAGAAAAGCAGGTTGTCTTTCAAAACCACTTCAGAAGAATAAAGAGCTTCCAGAATCCAAAGCTCTAACCATTCCTCCTTCCATTTCAAGAAATAAGGCATAATGAAAGAAAAGCCAAAAGAAAGGCTTGATCATCCCCAAGTGGATCCTTGCCTATTCCGAAGGCAAACCAAAAATATTATCTCGCGGCTCAGCATTGCCACCACATGAGTCATCAAGCATACTCATCCAGAGTCTTCGCCACACTCCCCGAAGGAGAATAAGGGCTTCATGAAAGTCCATCAAAACACTTATGGAGTCAAAATCTCCATATCCCCAAGGTTTCAACAGAAAAGAAAAAAAGAAGAAAATCCTTCATCCCCAGTGGATGACCAAAAAGAAGAAAAGGTCACGACAGAAAAGGCCGAATAAAAATCCCCAAGAGGATCAGCTCAGAAAATCTACAAAGAAGAAAATAAAAAATTATCATTCTCCAGTGGAATAAGAGTGCTGGCAAAGCCAACTCATACTACCAGCATCCAACAAGGAGTCAAAAACTCCATTCCCCCAAGGGACAAATCAAAATTAGATCCCCAGAAAGGCAATCAATCCCCTGGTGGATCACCAAAAAGAGAAAAATTATCCCCAGTGAGCCTACCACAAAGGCAAACTCCCGACTCATATCCTCAAAAGAGTTATTTGCCTATAACGCCCAAAATGGATATCCTTAGTGGAATACATAGGCAAGATCTGGCAAGCAAAAAGCCAATTTCCCCAAAAAGGGACATCAGCCTATTCAAAAGCAATATAAACACAAGCATAAAGTATTCACCACTATTGAAGCATCTGCCTAATCAGAGGCACAATCAACAGAAATCAACAAATCCCCAGCGGAATCCTACCTATGTCAAGAGGCAATCATCAAAAATCTCCGACAATCAACAAGTTGAATGGTTAAAAACCAAAAAAAAAAAAAGAATCCCTAGCAATCAACAAGCTGGATGACCATTGGAAAAATCCAAAATCAACAAATCCCCAGCAATTAGCAAGCTGGATGGCCATAGAAAAAGCCCAAAAACAAAGAATCCTCAGCAAGCCGGATGACAAACCAGAAAAGTCAAAAATATTATTCCCTTAAAACAAAGACTACTCCCCACGGAATCGGTGCATGACCAGGAAGCCATAAGCTGGCATCATATTTTCAGTCCAGAAGAAAGGACTCAAAACCAGATGAGGGTGCGTACTCATCAGCCACAGGATCAACTACAACATCAAAAGGAGCATCCTAGGGTTTCAAGATTATCAACCATAAGATCCTTACAAAAGGAGGCTCACAACCAGATCAAGTCTTACAATAGGGGACCTATCAGTGAGGGTCTTACGAATTGGGATTCCTCAAACCGACAGAGTCTTACAAACGAGGGCTCGTCGGCTCAAAAACCAGATAGGGGTTCATATTTTTCAAGTCTTACAAAAAGGGACTTATTAGCGAGAGTCTTACAAAAGGGGATTCCTCAAACCGGCAAAGTCTTACAAAAGGGGGCTCGTCGGCTTTAAAACTAGACGGGGGTTTATACTCATCAAGTCTTACAAAAGGGGACTTTCCACGAAAGTCTTACAAAAGGGGATTTCTCAACCAACGGAGCCTTACAAAAAGGGGTTCAAAACCAGATCAAGTCTTACAAAAGGTGACTAATTAAGAGGGTCTTACAAAAGGGGATTCCTCAATCGGCAGAGTCTTACAAAAGGGGGCTCGTCGACTGTCACCGCCGTAAAAAACGAGGCGGTCGGAGCGACGCGATGGTTTCTCGACTCTTTTCGCGTTTTTTATTGGTGGTTACAACGTCCTTAGGTTGTCCGATAACCAGGCTAACC
Source organism: Sphenostylis stenocarpa (assembly GCA_963425845.1). Classification (NCBI taxonomy): domain Eukaryota; kingdom Viridiplantae; phylum Streptophyta; class Magnoliopsida; order Fabales; family Fabaceae; genus Sphenostylis; species Sphenostylis stenocarpa. The sequence continues at coordinate 37,197,503 of OY731404.1, forward strand.
TAGAGACGAGGTTTTCGAAAAGTGTCCTTGAGTTGTCCGACAACCGGGCTAACCCAAGGACTTATTTTGGGTTCTATGGAGTCGCCACCGATATTTTTACCATAAACATCGGAAAAGGGGTTTTGAAAAGGCGTTGGTTTTCGAAAACCAACTTTGGTCATTAGAACCAGAGTTGGGTAAGGGAGTTAGTTACGTGTAAAGGGAGTATTAGTCCCTTTACGACGCCCCTTTCAGGTTCCCTATGATAGACCGGCTATTTGCGAATAATTAAACTTGGAAAATTGCGCTTTTACCCTTTTATTATGCGGTATTTAAATATGTGACTACATTGCCCTAGCTTCTATTGCATAATTTAAATAGCAGTAATTTTAAAGAATAGAGAATGAGGATATGCACCTCCAAAGCAAGCTTTATATTCAAAAGAGGGTGCATTTTGGCAACCCTTCACTCTACACTCTCAGAAACTCCGGAAATGCCTCGGAGGGATTCTTAAGAAGATTTAGAACGCTCAGTCTATGCCTAAAGACGCTCAGAAACTCCGGAAATGCCTCGGAGGGATTCTTAGAGAGAGAAAATCTAGAGAGAAGGGAGAGCTACTGTTTTTCTGTGTGGAAATGAGGGGGGGAGAGCCCCTATTTATAGTTTTTCGCGCTGTCAGGGTCCAGACCGCCATTCTCGTCTGACAGGGTCGAGACCGCCGTCTCGAAAAATGAGACCGCCGTCTCGTTCGAGTCAGCAAGTCGAGACCGCCGTCTCGAAAAACGGGACCGTCGTCTCGAATAAGCGGAGGTCGAGACTGCCGTCTGGAAAACCCAGACCGCCGTCTCGAATTTGCGAGCGACGAGACCGCCGTCTGGAAAACCGAGACGGCGGTCTCGTCCTGGCGCTGAAACGAGACGGCGGTCTGGTATTCCCAGACGGCGGTCTCGTCCCTTCAAGGCGAGAAACTTTATTTTTTTTGGGAAAAACCTTCCTATCTTGGTACGGAGGCCTAATAGTCTCTCCTAGTGGCTTGTTAGGCTTCGGTCGTCTTCAAATAGGAAGCTTTCTGACTTTATTTGGAGGCCGGGCAAGCTTTGGGGTCTACAACTGCCCCCCCTTTACCCGACCAGTCGACTGCTGGCCTTTTGTACCGAGGTGATCGACTGGAGGGTAAAGGAGTTGACCCTCTTGCCCGGTTACCCTTCAGATACTCCGTCTTGGCGGATGATCCTCTGGGGAGATGTGTTGTGCGCCTCTGGGATGCTCCTTCGACGCGGTAGCTGACCCCTTCGGCTGATGAGTACGAACCCCCATCCGGTTTGACGAGTACGAACCCCCGCCCGGTAAGCCCCCTTTTGTAAGGCTTGATGAGTTTACACCCCCATCTGGTGTTTGACGAGTACTAACCCCCGTCCGGTAAGCCCCCTTTTGTAAGGCTTGATGAGTTTACACCCCTGTCGCCGCCGTCCCATTCCGACGTCCGGAGGAGGACGTCTTAGAAACGTTTATGCGAGCGGTCGCGAAAAGATGGTTTAGACTCGCGTTTTTTGTTTTAAAAGGTTTTCGAAAAGGGGTTCTTATGGAGTCGCCACCAATGTTTTGACCATAAACATCGGAAAAGGAAAAAATGTTGATTTTAAGAAAAACTGCACTTGGCCATTATAACCAGAGTTGGGTAAGGGAGTTAGTTACGTGTGGGGAAGGTGTTAGCACCCCACAATGCCCCTTTCGGGTTCCCTATGACAGATTAATTCATTTAAATAAAAACTACGAGAAATTACGCGATTACCCTATTTTATTACATAATATTAAATGGCTATCTACATGATTTTATTCTATGTTGCATGCATAAAATGATGAATAAAGTTAAATAAAGCAATAAAAGAGATATTAAAATAGCTATCTACATGATCCTATTCTACATGACATAATAAAGCTAAATAAAACAATAAAACAATAAATAAAACAATAAAAGAGAAGGGAATTGAAAAGAACCTCCGTAGCAAGCTTTATATTGAGAATCTCGAACTGTGAGGATGCGTTTTGGCAACCCCTCTCTCTACACAGTCTCTCCTCACCAATACAAGATCAACTCTACTAAAATTTTAAAGAAGAATCAAATGCCGGAATATAATTCCTTAACCGATTGTTACCTATTTAAGGCAATCGGAAAGATCATTCGAGAGAGGGAGAGAAGTAGACAAGTGCTCTAAAGTGTTTCAGAGCTCTCTGGAGTGTCTGTGGTGTCAAAAAGTGGCAAATGAGCCTCCTATTTATAGTTTTTCGCAGCTGGTGCACTTTGGGACGGCCGTCTGGGTTGGGACGGCCGTCTGGACTGGGATGGCCATCCCAAATGGCAAAATTACACAGAACGGGACCCCCAGGAAAGCCGGGACGGCCGTCCCACTTAAAATGGGTTTGGGACGGCCGTCCCAACTTTGGGACGCGCGTCCCAACTGAATTTAAGAGGTTGGGACGGCCGTCCCAACCCTGGGACGATGGTCTCGGCCTGTTTTGTCCAGTCTTCGCGTTCTGGGACCCCGGGAAGTTTTCCTTTCCTTTTTCGGACATAGATTGATGCCGATGTGTGTCCGTTGAAGCTTTATCTTCATATAGGGAGTCTTCTTGGCCTCCAATAAGATGCCGGGCGAGCTTTGTCTTTGTGTAGGAAGTCTCTTTTGACTTTTATCGTGTGAATGAGTGAACTCCGTCTTCTGTTGTGGGAGGTCCTTCTCGATTTGGGAAGCCGGATGAACTCCATCTTCGGGTGAAGTTCCTCTAGCTCTTATTTTGAGAGGCCGGGCAAAATTAGGGGTCTACAGCTGCCCCCCCTTCGCCTATCTAACTAATTCGTCGGTTTTAATATGCCGACAAAATTAGTTGGTAGGGGAAGGAGTTAACCCTTTTGCCCGGTTATACTTTGGATGCTGCTTCTTATTGATCCTCCGGATGATAAATATTTTGATAGGTATCAACCCCTATCTGGTTTAAGCCTCCTTTTATAAGGCTCTGGTGAGTACTTACCCTCACCCGGTACAAGTCTGCATTTTGCTGGACTTTAGTGAGTACCTACCCCCACTTGGTATGAACCTTGTTCTGTAAGGTTTTGGCGAGTACCAACCCTCACCCGGTATGAGTTCGTATTTTGCTAAACTCTTGTGGGTACTTACTCCCGAGGTGCTCATTATTGAACTATCCTCTAATAGAAGTAAGGTCTTTGCAACCCATTTTTGAAATGCTTAGGTGAGTATTTTTACTCCACCTAATGCATTTTGAAAAGTTTTGATGAGTACGTACCCTCATCCGGTATAAACCTTATTTTTGATATTTTGGTGGGTATCTACCCCCACCCGGTGCGAATCTGTATTTTTGCTAGATTCGATGAGTACTTACCCTCATCCGGTCCGAACCTCGTTCCGCAAGGTTCCGGTGGGTACCTACCCCCACCGGTCCGAATCCCGTTACGTAAGATTCGATGGGTACCTACCCCCACCGGTCCGAACCCCGTTACGCAAGGCTCGATGGGTATCTACCCCCACCTGGTCCGAATCCCGTTCGCAAGATTCGATGGGTACCTACCCCCACCTGGTCCGAACCCCATTCTGCAAGGCTCGATGGGTACCTACCCCCACCTGGTCCGAATCTCGTTCCGCAAGATTCGATGGGTACCTACCCCCACCCGGTCCGAACCCCGTTCCGCAAGGCTCGATGGGTACCTACCCCCACTTGGTCCGAATCTCGTTCCGCAAGATTCGATGGGTACTTACCCCCACCTGGTCCGAACCCCGTTCTGCAAGGCTCCGATGGGTACCTACCCCCACCTGGTCCGAACCCCGTTCTCGCAAGGCTCCGGTGGGTACCTACCCCCACCTGGTCCGAATCCCGTTCTGCAAGATTCGATGGGTACTTACCCCCACCTGGTCCGAACCCCGTTCCGCAAGGCTCCGGTGGGTACCTACCCCCACTTGGTCCGAATCTCGTTCGCAAGATTCCGATGGGTACTTACCCCCACCTAGTCCGAACCCCGTTCTGCAAGGCTCGATGGGTACCTACCCCCACCCGGTCCGAACCTCGTTCGCAAGGCTCGATGGGTACCTACCCCCACCCGGTCCGAATCTCGTTCTGCAAGATTCCGATGGGTACCTACCCCCACCCGGTCCGAACCCCGTTCGCAAGGCTCTCGGTGGGTACCTACCCCCACCTGGTCCGAATCCCGTTCCGCAAGATTCGATGGGTACCTACCCCCACCTGGTCCGAATCCCGTTCGCAAGATTCCGATGGGTACCTACCCCCACCTGGTCCGAACCCCGTTCGCAAGGCTCTAATGGGTACCTACCCCCACCTGGTCCAAACCCCGTTCTGCAAGGTTCTCATGATGCACTTTTTGGTAGTTAATCCTGTGATTATCTGTTTTTGGAGATGTGTTGGCGGCTTATTGTTTTCGTTCATGCGCCTATTCTGTAGGGAATATTTGTTTTTGACTTTTCTGTTATTCGTCATCCGGTTTTACTTGGGGATTTTTGTTGTTTTTGGCTTCTTAGCCATCCGGCTTTGCCGGGGATTTTTGTTGATTGCCTCTTTTCAGGCGGGAATCCTTTGGAGATTTTTGAATTCTCTTCTTGATTGTGCCTCTTGATTAGGCTAAGATCCACTTGTGCCTCTTGATTAGGCGGGAATCTACTGGGGATTCGTTGATTTTTTTATTGTGCCTCTTGATTAGGCGGGTGCTTCAATAGTGACGAAGGCTTTCCTCTGAATAGGCTGATGTTCTATTTGAGGATATTTGTTCTTGATAATACCTCTGAGTAGGCGAATGCTTCTTTGAAGCTTTGTGCTTGTATTGCCTTTTGTATATGTTGATTTCCCGCTTCTCGGGGATATCGGCTCTTTGCTTGTTTCTGAGTGAGCCTAGTCATTCTTGGGAGTGAAGGTGTTGCCTTTCACTGGGGATATTCATATTAGGTGCTTAACTCCCTGTGGATTTGTAATTTGCTTTTGCGGATAGGCTTACTGGGGAAAAATTTTCTTTTTGGTGATCCACTGGGGGGGATTTTATTGGCTTCCTGTGGATGGAAATTTCTTTCAGCTTTTTCATGCAGTGGCCTTTGTTAGAGGGTGAAAGGCTCTTCTCTTCTTTCTTTTTGTTGCCCCTCAGTGATATGGGGATTTTGACTCTATTTTTTTTTTTTTGATGGACTTTTATGTAGTCCTTATTCTCTTTTGGGAAATGAAATGGAGACTCTTGCATGAGTGTGCTTGATGACTCATGTAGTGATGAAGCTGAGTCGCGAGGTAATCTTTTTGTCTTGCCTCTGGAGTAGGCAAGGATCCGCTTGGGGATGATCAAGCCTTTCCGTTGGCCATATTTTTTTTTTTTTTTTTTTTTTTTTTATGTACCTTCTTTTGTAGAAGGTTGGAGCGAGTTTCCTTGAAACTATTTTATTCTTGCTGAAACGGTTTTGATTTTGCCTTTCGCGATTTTGATTTTCATATGGAGACTGGATTCTGGCGCCTCCTGTTTTCAATCACAAGTATGGAGACTAGCCTCCTTATATGCATGTTTATTATTCTTGTTTGAAGAAAATTATTTTTCTTGATTTTGACAAAGTCGTATTATGCAACTACTTTGTGTGTGGATGTCCTAAATGCAATCTATTTGTTTATTTATTTTTGATGCATTTAGAAAGTAACTGGCCTTCTCCCGTTGGCTTCTCATGAATATGCCGATGGGCTCCTTTTCTATGATCGTGATGTTGGGCTCTTTTTTTTTTATCCATCTCTTGGTTTTAGCCCTATCTTTTGCCTAGACCGCCCTTTACGGGTTTTCGATCTAGCGGGCTGCCTTAATTTTTGCCTAGAATATCTTAGGGGGTTGTTGCCTTATCTTTTGCCTAGATCGTTCTTTTTGGGATTTCCGATCTAGCAGGCTACCCTGGTTTTTACCTAAGAATATACTAGCAGGCCTTTCTTTTTTGTTATGCTTCCCTTTTTTAGATGCATGTTTGATCTTTGATTAAAAGTCTTTGCGCATATTTATGATTTATCAATAAAGAGGCATTTCCATAATATTTGGTCAAGAGAAAGGAAATGAAAGGGAATTTTATTTATAAATGAACAAAAGTTTTATTTCTTTTACAGAAGGATTTCAAAAGGTATCTAGAAGAATGGGTGGTCAAGGTTGGCTGTACTGTATAGGCTTGAACAGTCATGTCTATGATATCTGCCCCCCAGTTCTCCTAATTGCTTCAGTTGAGATGCTTGAGCTCAGAGTGAAGACTATGCAGACTGCTTGCTTCTGGAAGAATGTTATTTTAGCCGCCTTTTCGGTTTTCGACTAAAGTAACCATTGCTCTTAGTTTTTTTTTTTTTTTTTTTTTTTTTACCTCTTCTTTTTGCCTAGGACGTATCCTAGCGAGGGATATGGACCCTATCTTTTGCCCAGGGATGCCCTTTGCGGGTTTTCATTCCTGACGGGTCATGAGCAATGTCTTTAAGCATAATATTTCTTTACCGCGTCAGAATTGATTGGGTGTCGAAGCTCTTCTCCATCCATATTAGTGAGGATAAGCGCCCCTCCTGAAAAAGCTCGTTTGACCACAAAGGGTCCTTCATAATTTGCCGCCCATTTTCCAATTTTATCCTTCTGGGCTGGGAGCAACTTATTTACCATTAAATCCTTCTTTTGGTAAATATGAGGGTTGACCTTTTTTGTAAGCCTTTTTATTTTCCTTTGATAGGCTTATCCCAACATATAATATTCAGTTGTTTTTCTTCCATAAGGTTTAACTGGTCATATCGGCTTCGAACCCGTTTAGCTTCTGTTACGTTTACTTCCATTATCAGGTGCTTTTGTCAACATGAGTAGCTGTACCGATTTGCCGTCTCGGATCTTTGCTATAACCGAAGAGTAATCCTTTTGAATGTAGAGCAATTGTCGTGTCAATGCACCTCTTCCTTTCCTTAGGGATTTCAATCCTCCTATTGATCACCATATTTCCACATTTCCCCATCAATTATTTGAATGCTTTATGATGAAGGGTCAAGAGAATAGAAAGAAAGGGATTTATCACAAAGGCTTGTGTTTTAGTGAGATTCTTTTTATGAAATAATAGTTTCTGTAAGAATAGCTAGCCAAGGTTGGTCGGTGTTTAGGCTAGTTTAAACAAACATTTTGTTTTAATGAGGTAGCGTCTTCAGCTGATTACTTTACGACTGATTAACATTCCTAGTCTGCTTAGGATCTTGCCCTTTTATCTTTTTGTCTTGGCCTTTGACCTTGACGGGCTTCTTTTAATAATAATTTCTTTTCTCAAACATTGTCGAAACACGATTTTCTTATTCGTGTCTCTAGCTAATCAATCATGTTAACTTTGGCTTCATTTGGCGTTTTGATTATTTTGACGCATTTTGGAACAAAACGTTTGTTTAAACAGGGTTATTTAATGGGGTATAGACATGTTTAGCAGGAAAAGAAGCAGATAGTAAGAATAGCATTCTTTTATAATTTCAGGGAAATGCGTGCCCTAAAGATGCTCGGGGATCGGGCACACCCCGAGGAGTGATCTCTAATAGTCATTGGGTTTACATCCCTTAGAATCAGAAGAAGGACATCTAATGACTAATGCTACCCTTGATGCTAATATCCCTCCTTTTTGGATGATCGTCTTTTTAAGGTATGGAGGGGAGACTTCCCTTTTCATCGTACAACTTGTCCTTTTGTAGGGTTGTCCTTTAAAGGATTATTCTTAAAATCTAGGATGTCTCTTATTCCTTGAACATCCTTTCCAAGCCCTTGCCTGGGCTGTATCCATATCTCTTCATTATATGGGCCACTTTTAAACGGCTAGGATGTCTTTCCATATTTTCAAATGTCTTCTTCAGCCGCATCCATTTAAGGTATGGTAGATGGTTCGCTGATTCGAATCTAGTCTTTAACTTGAATCATGATCAATTTGTCGCCTACCACGAATTTGATTTTTCGGTGGAGCGTTGAAGAAACTGCCTTAGCACTTTGAATCCAAGGTCTGCTCAATCTTCCCTTGGGATTCTTTTTTCCTTTTCCTCTTTGGTTTCTTTATTTTTCCTTTGTTTTTAGGAGCATTATCTTGTAGCTCCTTGGATGAATAAAATTTTTTGCTTATCATCCTGCCCCCAATTCTGGCTATATTGGAGATATCTTCATTGACGGACAATTCTTCTGTGTATTTCCATAGTACAGCTTTATCTGATGTATAAGGGAAAAGACGAGGCATAAATGAGCGCAAAGGTGTTATTGCCCCTTCCCTGTCATTATCAGTTTGGGTATCGACATTTACTTCTTTCTTATTGTCTCCTTGTCCCGGATTGATGGCCTCGGTTTTTCTTAATGGGGCTGTATTAATTGAGCTCCTTTTTCCAACGGTCTTTGCAAGTCCGGGAAATGGTCCCCTCCTCATCTGTCGACTCAATCCATTCGCCTTTAGCTTTCGGATCCGCGGAGAGTTTTCAATCACGAGACATGACTGTTTATTATACGGTCTATATTTGGGTTTAGATTTTATTTAATTATTTTGGAATGAGAGAGAAAGGAACGAAAGAGAAATGGAAAATGCCTCATTGTACTGATAAATGCAAATATTCACAAGGCCCACCTAAAAAATCTCATGATCACGGGCAAGGATCATGAGAGATACATCGAAAGCTTTTTGATATATTTTTATTATATTTTTGTAGTATCATTTTTTTTAGAGATGGTAAAAATGATGAGCCCTAAATTGCTGGTCTTCCTTATCCCGTCTTTCATTCGGGCTTTGATAAGGGCTGGTCATCCACCTTTGGAGTAGATGCATCAAAGGTAATCCACCCTGCATCTATTAGATTCTGGACCTTATGTTTTAAAGCCACACAGTTTTCAATGGAGTGTCCCGGAGAGCCTGAATGATAATCACAACTTTCATTAGATTTATACCATTCCGGGTATGGTGGCTCCATCTTCTTAGGAGGGACACGCACGAGGAGCTTGGCGTCCAACAATTTCGAAGCGAGACTTTCATAGGAGGTAGGTATGGAAGTGAATTTCCTCTCTTGTCTGCGTGACTGTCCAGCTGACGGTGAAGAGGAAGAAGGGGTAGTGAAGTTCATGGCATTTACACTTCCCTCCTTTTTCTTGCCAAAGGGCTTCTTGAATGATGCGTGGGATTTCTTAAACTTGGGAGGGAATCGAGTATTTTCGATATCGGTTACCTCCTTTACATCAAATTTGTATCCCTCTAATGCCCTTAATCTTTCCTCTAAGGCAAAAATTCGTTGCTCAGAGACCTCATTGTGGAAGCATTGTTGGTATATTAACTCTGTCAATTGTGCCATTTGTTCTTTTATGGTATTAAGCTCGGCGGTGAGCTTTCGGTTTTGTTCTTCTAGTTGTTCCATCTTTTTAGCCTTTTGAGCACGAGTGAGGACAGACGGAACACCAGCCACTTTCTAAATGATTTTAACAATTTTATTATAGTTTTTTTAAATGATTGGTGTATCCTAGAATGAATGTGTTTATGTATGCACAACAAAAATATTTTTTTTTTATGACAGCAGATATTGAAAGTGGCATAACTTTTGACTGGGTTGTCCGATTTGGACGCACAACATGTCAAAACGAAGAGAAAAGGATGAAGAACCAAGCGGCAAATTGCCGCAGGCGATTTGGCCCAGTAATTTTCCCAAAAAACGTCTCTAAGACCCATTTTTTAGGGGTTTATTAAAATGATGAGCATGCTATAATTATTTTCTCTCTTAATTTTACCACTTATCGGATGATATGGTATGAATGATACGACTTTGCCAAGAATTTTGTAAAAAGGTATTTTTATGATTTTTAGGGTTTTTATATTTTTTATGATTTTTAGGGTTTTTTCACTTTTTTGTCTGTTGTATGATTACCCTATGCTAATGCATCAATACAAATGCAGCAAACGTATGCACACACAATTCATACATCCACGAGCAGAGCCACGCTTATTTAATCACGAGGTAGGGTTTTCCTGCAGAAACGTGCTTGGTTTAGGTGGTTCTAACTGTTCTTACCAGGCCAAAGGTCCCCAAGGTGCCCCCATTATAGGGACCTCTCAATCTCTCAATCCTCGGGTCATGCACGGAACTCCGTGTCGACATCCTTAGACCAAAAGAAGAGAGTTATCACCTTGAGTTGGTGGTTTTCCGACAACGGTAGTAGCCCCGTGTGCCAACTAACCGATCGTATCTGCCACCCACTCCCTATAGATATTCACTCTTGCCCCCGGGTATAGAGGGACTGTTGTGTACAAGGGTTTTTGTGTGCAATTTATATTTCAAACAATTGCAGAAATAATCATACGACGAGTTATATAAAGCCATACAATAAAAACATACGGAAGGGTAAAGGCGTAATTTCAAATCTTTACTTAGTTTGGATTTATCTGTCACTAAATGGGATCAACTCTCTAGCTTCCCCAGTGGAGTCGCCATCTGTCGCCGCCGTCCCATTCCGACGTCCGAAGGAGGACGTCTTAGAAACGTTTATGCGAGCGGTCGCGAAAAGATGGTTTAGACTCGCGTTTTTTGTTTTAAAAGGTTTTCGAAAAGGGGTTCTTATGGAGTCGCCACCAATGTTTTGACCATAAACATCGGAAAAGGAAAAAATGTTGATTTTAAGAAAAACTGCACTTGGCCATTATAACCGAGTTGGGTAAGGGAGTTAGTTACGTGTGGGGAAGGTGTTAGCACCCCACAACGCCCCTTTCGGGTTCCCTATGACAGATTAATTCATTTAAATAAAAACTACGAGAAATTACGCGATTACCCTATTTTATTACATAATATTAAATGGCTATCTACATGATTTTATTCTATGTTGCATGCATAAAATGATGAATAAAGTTAAATAAAGCAATAAAAGAGATATTAAAATAGCTATCTACATGATCCTATTCTACATGACATAATAAAGCTAAATAAAACAATAAAACAATAAATAAAACAATAAAAGAGAAGGGAATTGAAAAGAACCTCCGTAGCAAGCTTTATATTGAGAATCTCGAAGCTGTGAGGATGCGTTTTGGCAACCCCTCTCTCTACACAGTCTCTCCTCACCAATACAAGATCAACTCTACTAAAATTTTAAAGAAGAATCAAATGCCGGAATATAATTCCTTAACCGATTGTTACCTATTTAAGGCAATCGGAAAGATCATTCGAGAGAGGGAGAGAAGTAGACAAGTGCTCTAAAGTGTTTCGAGCTCTACGGAGTGTGCGTGGTGTCAAAAAGTGGCAAATGAGCCTCCTATTTATAGTTTTTCGCAGTCGGTGCACTTTGGGACGGCCGTCCGGGTTGGGACGGCCGTCCGGACTGGGATGGCCGTCCCAAATGGCAAAATTACACAGAACGGGACCCCCAGGAAGGCCGGGACGGTCGTCCCACTTAAAATGGGTTTGGGACGGCCGTCCCAACTTTGGGACGCGCGTCCCAACTGAATTTAAGAGGTTGGGACGGTCGTCCCAACCCTGGGACGGTGGTCTCGGCCTGTTTTGTCCAGTCTTCGCGTTCTGGGACCCCGGGAAGTTTTCCTTTCCTTTTTCGGACATAGATTGATGCCGATGTGTGTCCGTTGAAGCTTTATCTTCATATAGGGAGTCTTCTTGGCCTCCAATAAGATGCCGGGCGAACTTTGTCTTTGTGTAGGAAGTCTCTTTTGGCTTTTATCGTGTGAATGAGTGAACTCCGTCTTCTGTTGTGGGAGGTCCTTCTCGATTTGGGAAGCCGGATGAACTCCATCTTCGGGTGAAGTTCCTCTAGCTCTTATTTTGAGAGGCCGGGCAAAATTAGGGGTCTACAACCCCCATCTGGTGTTTGACCTCCGGATGCTCCTTCTTGCGGTAGCTGATCCTTTGGTTGACGAGTACGAACCCTCGTCTGGTTTGGTGCCTCTGGATGCCCCTTCTTGCGGTAGCTGATCCTTTGGCGATGGTGGCGGCTTACTGATTCTGATCATGCGCCGACTCCTGGGGAGTGATCTCTGTGTTGGTATATTTGCTCTTGTATTTCTTGAATGGTCATCCGGACTGTACCGGGGTTTTGTTTTGTTGTTCATCCAGCTTCATTGATTGCTGGGGATTTTTGTTCTTTGGACTTTTTGTTGGTGGTTATCCGACTCTTGCTGGTAGTCGGATCTTCTTTTTGTGTTTGACTTTTGATTGGTAGTCGGTTTTTATTGGTTGAGGTAGTCCTAATTTTTTGTCCTGCCTTTTTCTCGCGGTTTTATTTCTTTTTTCTCGCAATTATGGATTTTTGGCTTTTTCTCGAGCGTGTGCCTTTTTCCTTTTTAAGCTTCTTTTGGTTACGCTGGCTTTTGTAAAAGAAGGCAAAGAATGCGGAAAATAAAATTTTATTCATAGAAAATTTCATTACAGCAACTCTTATTTTAACTCGTACTGCCCCCTAAGAGTCATCATCATCATCAGAAGGGGGGCGGTGGGGGAAGTATCTATACATGTTGTAGCGGAAGTCGGTCTGTTCCTGGATTTCGTCATTGTAATCCTCCTGGTGCGCCGTCCACTCTCGCCACATCCTTTGCTTGCTCTTGGCGGATCTCATGTTGGCCTTCTTGAAGGGCACTGTATGTGAGCATCCCGGGTCTGCTGCCATCGGGTCCGCTCTTCTCGCCACACTTGCTATCTGGCTGAATTGCTGGCTCAAATAGTCCATATGTTGGTGCATGCCGGCGAAGTCATCCGTGTACTTGTGGTTGTTGTTGCTGTTGTTGTTGTTGCTGCTGCTGGGAACTGGGGGATGCGGGCGCGTCCTGCATCGTCACTATTCCCTGGAGGTCCAGCTCAAAGTCCAGGGTGGGGTGTAGGGCGAACTGACCTCCTTGGCGTATCAGCATCCCCATGCTGACCAGCATTGGCCCGTTGATGGGCTCAGGTCGGAGACTACGGGCCAGCTCTTCCCGGCCAGGGCACCCCATTCTCTCTGCTAGAGGGGTGATGAGGGGAGCTACGAGGATGGCTCCTGTGGATCTGCTCCCGAAGTCCTTCAGGGCCCTCAAGAAGAAGTACCCTGGATTGCAGCGCCGCCTCTGGTGCATGCAGTAGAGAGCAAAGAGGTCAGGGAGGGATATCTTACCCTGGCTCTCTTTCCTCCCATGGAGTGTGCCTGCCAGCAGCTTATGGCAGATGCGGAGGGCCGGTTGTAGTGCGGATCCCCTCATTAAGGTGGGCAGTGTGGTTGCCCCTGTGAGGTCCCGCCACATATCGGCGGGGGTGAGATGGGTGGGTCGAGAGCAGATGGCCTCTCGGTATTCTCGGGTTAGGGCCTCCTCGGGCCGGATGAATCCAATGGAGACATTGAACTCCTCCAAAGTGGTAGTGTGGTACTGCCCACCCATAAAGTAATTGACCATTTTGGTGGGCTGCATTCCAGAGGCCATGGAGGGGATCTCGACGAGGGAAGCCGAGGCCGAGAATTCAAGTACCGCCTGTGGGTACACATGAGTGGGGGAGGCTGTAGCAGAAAGCCCCACCCAATACGCGTCAATGTGGGCCCTTACGTCCTCCTCCCATCCAAACTCGGCCAAGATGGCAAAGTCCGGTGTTAGCGGGGAGTGCCATCGGTAATTTACGAGGTTGTCCGGGCGGGCCTGGTGCTGTGGTTGAAGTTGAGAAGGGTCCGAGGGTGGCGGTGGTGCCGAGCCTGCTAGCACCGGAGGTACCCCTTCTCTTGCGGGAGCCACTTCTGCTGAACATCTTGAGCACAGAGGGTCTGGAGGAGGGTTTTGGAGGCTCTGGAGGTTTTGGAGGCTTGGAGAGTTGTGAGGAAACCCCCCAAGCGCGCCCCCCTTATATAGGATTTTTGTCCGGGTTGAGACCGCCGTCTGGAAAGTCGAGACGGCGGTCTCGTTTTGTTAACAAATCGAGACGGCGGTCTCGATAATCCAGACGGCGGTCTCGATTTTGCTTGAAGTTGAGACGGCGGTCCGGCTTATAGAGACGGCGGTCTCGTTTGGTCAACGAAACGAGACGGCGGTGCAGGAAACCCGGACGGCGGTCTCGAATATGCGGTTTTTTTTTTTTTTTGAATAAGAAAATAGGACCTGATTCAAAAACATTTTATGCATGCAAATGTTTTCATGTTTGATGTCCTATAATGCCTACTTTAGTTAGTTTTTCAGAAGGATTTAACCAATGTGTCTTGTTGCGCTGGAAGCCTTCTGATTTGCTGCGTTTTTACTCTTTTGGCTGTACCCTGCTGGATTCTTTGTGGCCGAAGGATAATTTTTTTTTTTTTTTTTTTTTTTTTTTTGTAGAGCACTTTCGTCATGTAGTGTCCCTTTTTCCTTGCTTTAGGGATTTCAATCCTCTTGTTGACTATACGCCTCCATATTCCCAAATTAATTGTTAGAATATTATCGTGAGGGTCAAGAGAAAAGAAGCAAGAGGGGGTAAAAATCAACGGTTTGTGTTTTAGCGGGTTGACTTTTTATTTGATAAAGAATTTGTAAGAATGGCTGGCAAAGGGTTAAGCCTGAGTGTTTAAGCTTTGTCTAAGCAAACATTTTCCTTTTTTCCTTTTTTGTATTTGTTTTTATTTGCGCTCTTTGGTTGTATTTCCATCGCTTTTTAGATGGCTAGCTGATTTCCCTAGATCGCCCTTTGGGTTTTCGAACTAGGATACTGTGTGTTGGCCCTAACTTTTGTCTAGGTTTACTCTCTTGTAAAATTTCGGAGAAATCCTAGCGGACCTTTATTTGTAACCCTAACTTTTGCCTAGGTTACCCTTTATTGTTGTTCGGGTATCCTACCGGGTCGACCCTAACTTTTGTGTAGCCCCCTTAGTGGGTTTCCTACCGGGTAATTTTTGCCCTTTTCTTTGGCCTTTGGCTTCTCTGGGCTTTTTCTTTTTTTTTTTTTTTGGATTTATTTTTTGTTCACAGTATTGGCGAAGCGTGACTTTCTTTATGGCTTTAGGTGAAGTCTTATTTTTATGTGCTTCTAATCAGCTAACTCGATGATGATAGCAATGACGAAGGTTTGATTTTTTGGAAGCGCTTCTTATTCTCTTCTTCTTTTTTTTTTTTTATGTTTACTTAGACAGGGTTATTCATGTGGTCCAGTCAGAAGTAGCAAGAAAAGAAGCAAATAGAAAGAATCATTCTTATTAATTAATGAGGGAATATGTGCCCTAAGATGCCCGGGGGTCGGGCTCGCCCCGGGGGATAGTCTCTAACAATCATGGGGTTTACATCCCTTAAACAAAGAAAAAGGTTTCCTAATGACTAGAGTGGCTCTTGACGCCTGCACCCCTCCACTTCGGAAAATTTGCTTGAGTGTGCGGAGGGGAGACTTCCCTTTTCCTTTTCCCGCTCGGCCCTTGAAAGGGTCATATCCTAGGCCATACTTGTGAGGATTGTCTTTGAATTACGGGGGTTCCCTCATTCCTTGGGAATATGCCCCCGATCCTTGGCCAAGATGGTAGCCATGCTTCAACATCATGCGGGCTACTTTGGTGTTTACGGGAAGTCGCTCTATGTTGGCGATTTCAAGCGCTTGAAAAGATGTTTCAAGGGCCTCTTCGGTTGCATCCACATAGGGTCGGGTGGACGGTCCACCGATCGGGATATCGTCTTACGCTTGGACCGTGACCGGTTTATCCTCCACTATGAACTTGACCTTTTGGTGGAGCGTTGAAGGTACTGCCTTAGCGCCATGAATCCAAGGCTGCCGAGGAGACGACTATATGCTTGGAGTAATATCCATTATATGGAAATCGACGTCGAAGATAGTGGGTCCAATCTGTATTGGCAAATTAATCTCTCCCACTACTTCTCGTTTTGATCCGTCGAAGGCTCGAACGATGGTGCTACTTGGGCGCAGGCGGGTCCCCTGGATAGTTAACTTATCCGAGTGTGCATTTGGGCATTACATTCGGGGACGACCCGTTATCCACAAGAACCTTGGCGATGAGGTATTCCTTGCATTTGAGCGAGATATGCAAGGGCTTGTTGTGCTTTGACCCTTCGAGAGGGAGTTCTTCCTCCGTGAAGGCGAGGTGATCGCTTGCCATAATGTGACCGACGATCTTCTCGACCTTCTCTTGGGATATGGTATGAGGTACGTGCGCCTCGCTCAAGACCTTCAGCAGGGCATTTCGGTGCGGTTCCGAGCTCATTATCAAGGATAGCAACGTGATCTTTGCAGGTGTGCGATTGAGCTGGTCAATAATGGAATACTCGCTTTGTTTTATAAATTGGAGTAATTCCTCTGTCTCCTCCTTGGATTCTCTATTTTCTTTTTCCTCTTCAGTCCTTTTATTTTTTCCTTTATTTTGGAGGATATCTTCTTGTGTGCCCTTGGGGGAGTAGATTCTTCCACTTCTAGTTGTTCCCCCAATGCTAGGCTATGTTTGTTATTTCTTCTTTTATTTGTGAAGATTCCACGGTACAGCTTTATCTGACTCGTAGGGGAAAGGGTGTGGCATAAAAAGTCGCACTGGTGTCCTTGCCCCCTCTTCTTTATTTTTGAGGACCAACGGCCGAGGTTTACTTTCCTCTTGCGATGATTCGACCGTTGGGGTGATCTTTATTAGGAGTGGCTTTCTCTCCATTCTTCTGAGTTGGAAGACGTGTTAGTTAATCCTTCCTTTTTATTATCTTATTTATTAGGCGTGAAGGAGGGGAAATTAAATATGCAAATGTATGTACATGCATGCAAGTAGACAACTGTTGAATAAGAAAAAGATTTCATTAATTCATTGGAAGGTGTACATTCTCCTACTCCATACTACGAAGCGTCTTTTGACAAAAGCGGAAAAGCCTAAAGAAACCCACAGCCGGGTCTTGTTTTCTTTGTAATTCTTTTTCGGCTTCCCGGACGTGTTGAGCGAGCACTTCGCTTTGCTTGTGGATCACTTGGCTCATTTCTTCGCTGTATTGCTGAGCGTCCTTGATCTTTGCCTCTTGATGTATGACCAAGGCTTCTAGTTCGTCAAGCCTTGCGACAGCTCGGTCCTTTTCTTGTAGTACTTGGTCATATTGAGCTAGCCCGCTTTTCTCTTTAATGCGCAGCTCATAAATACCTCGATCTGAGTTTTCGTTCTTCTCTCGCTCTTGGCGGAGGTCTAGCCAGAGCTTGGAGGAGTTGTTCCGATAATTCCACGATCGTTTGAGCTTGCTGAGCCGCTTCCGCCTCAAGGTGTGCTTGTTTTGGCGGTTATCTCCTGCGAGTTGGCTATCCGAGGTTGTTCGGCGGATTTGGATGCTCGGATAGCTTGTTCATTGGCGTCGACACATTGGTCCTTGAGGCGTTCTATTTCATGATCCTTTTTCCTGCCTTGCCTTTGCGAGACCATCAATCATGAGGATAGAGGCTTGTTCTTTTTCCTCAAGGGACCGTATCCGGGCTCCCATTATCTCTACCCTCCGGGTCAAGGCATTGACTTGTGCCTGCAGCTCTTCGTTGTTGGCGATTGGAGCGGGTGTGGTGGATGGTCGGGCCATCTCTCTTCTTCTCCTCCATGCCTCATAATCACTGGTGACGGTTACCCGAGCCTTTCCTAGCTCTCTGTCTCCCATATAAACCGGCTTCTCCCATGCTCTTCTCACAGTTAGTGAGTTGGCCATTGTGCATGGGTCTCCAAAGAAGCACAGTCCTCCGAGTTCCCCTCGGGAGATGGTAGTTTGGGTCCTCATAAGTTGCCTTATAGCTACCACTGGGTGAGTAGGCTATGCAACCCCCGAGTCCTATCAAGGGTACATTCGGATGGTTCCCGCATTCGACTAGAAGCTGGGCCGGGTCGGAACCAAGGACGGACCCAAGATATGTTGTTGGCATCCTTCCGTTCTAACTCATCCCTCCATTCTATGGTCGGGCGTCGCCGGAGGGGGATCTTAGAGAAGCTTCTTAAGGGGTCGGGGAATATTCCCATGTGACTTGGAGGCATAGAGGTGTGTGATGCTCCACACATAAAGCAGCGAAGAGCGGCAACGAAGTGTTCTTCCTTGCTTCGACGGCAGAAGTCTACCGAAAGCAAGGTGTCGGCAAGAATAGCGGGCAAGGGACTCTTCGAGTTTACGTCCCGGGCGAAAAAGTGTCCATGACGGCGTGGTCAACCGTGTCGAGTTGGAAGGGGAACAGGATTGTCCGAAGATTAATAGCGCCGGGGTTTTGTTGAAGGCAACCCACTCTGCTCTTTCGACCGGGTAGGACAGGTGGTCTTCTAACATTGCTACTTTCCACCCCCGGGTGTTCCCTCTTCCCATCGGGGTACTCGTCGGTATGGCGAGATGGATAAGGGCGACGGCCGGTGCTGCAGGAGTATACGCCTCGTGGCGAATATGGACCCCAGTTGATTTGGGCCATTTTAACATGATTTCATACTCCTCTAGGGTAGGCACCATGTCGAACCGCGGAAATTCAAAGCATCGCAAACTTGAGTTCCAAAAGTGAACCGAGTACCACGAGAAAGACTTGGTCGACATCGATTTTCGAAGGTCCAAAATCCGTCCATAGGATTTTTCAAACGCTGTTTGGACTTACGGGGGCATTGTTGCACTGAGCCGCTCTAGCTTCTCGGTATGGTTTCGGAGAATGTCCACCTTTCCCACTTGTCTACTTGTCTCCTCCATCTTTTAAAACCAAAATGTATGATTTGATGAAGATGATGTTTATTGTATGAATGTGAGTGTTTATTTCGCTATTTTATCATGTTTTTTTTTCTACATGATGTATGGTATTTGCATTTATTTTTTGGAAGAATAAACTATCTATATGAATGTTTTATGAATACAATGTTTTGAACCAGGTCTTATTTGTGAATTTTGAAAAAAATGATTTTTTTTTATTGTTATTTGTTTATTTTATAGCCTTTTATCTCTTCTGTCGGAACTGCGTGGCTACTTAGCTTGCAAAGAACCTGGAACCAGGCTAGCTAAAAGGCAGATTGTCCGAGATAAAATGTGGCTTTATGCGAAAGAATATTTATCGTCCTTTATCTCTTTTGTCGGAACTGCGTGGCTACTTAGCTTACAAAGAACCTGAAACCAGGCTAGCTAAAAGGCAGACTGTCCGAGATAAGGGTGTTTATTTGTAAAATATTTTTTGTGATTTTGTTCTGTTGTTTGTTTATGCCATGCAACATACAAATGCAACAAACATATGCACACAAAATTCGATCATCCCCGAACAGGCGAGATTCCGTTTTTATCACGAGGTAGGGTTTTCCTGCAGAAAAGTGCGTTGGTTTAGGGTAGGTTCTAACTGTTCTCACCAGGCTAAGGCCCCCAAGGTGCCCCCATTATAGGGTCCCCACTCTCCAGCCGTCCGACCATGCTCAACACTAAGGCCAGAGTCGGTCTTGTTGCCAAAAGAGGAAGGTTATCACCTTGAGTGGTGGTTTCCGATCACACTGGTGGGCACACGGCCCTAACTGCAGCGAACCGTACCTGCCACCCACTCCCTATGGTTATCTCACTTGCCCCCGGGTATAGGAGGAACTGTAGTGTGCAAGGGACTTGTGTGCAATTTATATATCAAACAATTGCGCAAGTATAAACGAACAACAGTTTATTGAAAGCCAAACAATAAAACATGTTATAATACAAGGCAGGGTAAAAGCGCTTATTTTCTTGGTTTAATTATTGTTAAGCCAGCCCATCACTAAATGGGATCAACTCTCTAGGCTTCCCCAGTGGAGTCGCCATCTGTCGCCGCCGTCAAAAATGAGGCGGTCGGAGCGACGCGATGGTTTCTCGACTCTTTTCGCGTTTTTTATTGGTGGTTACAACGTCCTTAGGTTGTCCGATAACCGGGCTAACCTAGAGACGAGGTTTTCGAAAAGTGTCCTTGAGTTGTCCGACAACCGGGCTAACCCAAGGACTTATTTTGGGTTCTATGGAGTCGCCACCGATATTTTTACCATAAACATCGGAAAAGGGGTTTTGAAAAGGCGTTGGTTTTCGAAAACCAACTTTGGTCATTAGAACCAGAGTTGGGTAAGGGAGTTAGTTACGTGTAAAGGGAATATTAGTCCCTTTACGACACCCCTTTCGGGTTCCCTATGATAGACCGGCTATTTGCGAATAATTAAACTTGGAAAATTGCGCTTTTACCCTTTTATTATGCGGTATTTAAATATGTGACTACATTGCCCTAGCTTCTATTGCATAATTTAAATAGCAGTAATTTTAAAGAATAGAGAATGAGGATATGCACCTCCAAAGCAAGCTTTATATTCAAAAGAGGGTGCGTTTTGGCAACCCTTCACTCTACACTCTCAGAAACTCCGGAAATGCCTCGGAGGGATTCTTAAGAAGATTTAGAACGCTCAGTCTATGCCTAAAGACGCTCAGAAACTCCGGAAATGCCTCGGAGGGATTCTTAGAGAGAGAAAATCTAGAGAGAAGGGAGAGCTACTGTTTTTCTGTCTGGAAATGAGGGGGGGAGAGCCCCTATTTATAGTTTTTCGCGTTGTCAGGGTCCAGACCGCCGTTCTCGTCTGACAGGGTCGAGACCGCCGTCTCGAAAAATGAGACCGCCGTCTCGTTCGAGTCAGCAAGTCGAGACCGCAGTCTCGAAAAACGGGACCGCCGTCTCGAATAAGCGGAGGTCGAGACCACCGTCTGGAAAACCCAGACCGCCGTCTCGAATTTGCGAGCGACGAGACCGCCGTCTGGAAAACCGAGACGGCGGTCTCGTCCTGGCGCTGAAACGAGATGGCGGTCTGGTATTCCCAGACGGCGGTCTCGTCCCTTCAAGGCGAGAAACTTTATTTTTTTTGGGAAAAACCTTCCTATCTTGGTACGGAGGCCTAATAGTCTCTCCTAGTGGCTTGTTAGGCTTCGGCCGTCTTCAAATAGGAAGCTTTCTGACTTTATTTGGAGGCCGGGCAAGATTTGGGGTCTACATCGACTTTAAAACCAAATGGGGGTTCGTACTCGTCAAGTCTTACAAAAGGGGACTTTCCACAAGAGTCTTACAAAAGGGGACTTCTCAACCAACAGAGCATTACAAAAGGGGGTTCGAAACCAGATCAAGTCTTACAAAAAGGGACTGATCAAGAGGGTCTTACAAAAGGGGATTCCTCAATCGGCTGAGTCTTACAAAAGAGGGCTCTTCGGCTCGAAAACCAGACGAGGGTTTGTACTTGTAAACCCCAAATCTTGTCCGGCCTCAAAATAAAGAGCAGAAGACTTCCGTTCGAAGATGGGCAAGGCCTAGAAAGGTCCCTAGGATTGATCAATAGGTCCCATATTAGAATAGGAAGGATTTTTGTATAGGAAAAATAAGAAATTCCGCTCAAAGGGTCGAGACCGCCATCTCGTTTGGCGAGACCGTCGTCTTGCCAATCGCCAATGGCGAGACCGCCGTCTTGTATGGCGAGACGACTGTCTCACCACTTGCCGAAGGCGAGACCGCCGTCTCATTTGGCGAGATGGCGGTCCCAACCTTATCAGGCAAGACGACGATCCTGACTTGATAGGTGTGAATTCCTATAAAAGCGGGGGACATTCTCACTCTTTTCACACCATTCTACCACTTTCCCTTTTGTTAAATCTTCAAATTACTCTCTTAGGACCCCTCTGAAGCATTTCCAGAGTTTCTTAGAATTCTTAGAAAGCGTTCTATAGTGTTGCAAGGAAGAGTGATCATCATTGTAGAGCGTGCGGATTGCCAAAAAGCTCCCTCTTTCGAAGAACTCACTATAAAAGCTTGCTTCAAAGGTTCCTATATACTCCCTTCTCTACTTTACTGCTTTTTAGATAGTATTGTTGTGTATTAATCATTTAGGGTCATGTAGTTAATAACTTAATTTCCACAATAAATAAATAAGGGTAAAAGCATAATTTAGAGTTATTATTTCCTCATAAAAACAATCCATCATAGGGAACCCGAAAGGGACGTTGTAGGGAATCTAATACCTTCCCTACATGTAACTAACTCCCTTACCTAACTCTGGTTGTAATGACCAAATTTGGTTTTTCTTAAAAAACCAGTCTTTTTTTTTTCCTTTTCCAATGCTTCTGGTAAAAACATTGGTGGCGACTCTTCGAACCTTTCGAAAACTTCTCCTTTAGGTCCAACCCGGTTATCAGAAAACCTAAAGGTGTTGAACCATTTCTTTAAAAAATGCGAGTCGAACGAAACCATCGCATCACTCTGACCGCCTCTTTTGACGTGGCGACTCCACTGGCAAAGCTAGAGAGTTGATCCCATTTAGTGATGGACTAATTTTAAGAAATAAAACTTAAAATTGCGCCTTTACCCTTTCTTGTTTGATAACATGCTTTAATTGCTTGGCTTTAATAACTGTTGTATGTTTATTTTATGCAATTGTTTGAAATACAAACTGTACACAAACCCTTGCACACAATAGTTCCCCCTATACCCGGGGGCAAGTGGGATATCCATAGGGAGTGGGTGGCATTGTACGATTTGTCGTATTGAGGGCCATGAGCCCACTGGTATGGTCGGAAACCACCACTCAAGGTGATAACCTTCCTCTTTTGGCCCAAAGACTGACTAAGGCCCTAGTGCCATGCATAGTCTAAAGGTTGGGGTAGTGGGGGGCACCTTGGGGGCCTGGCCTTGGTGAGGAAATTTAGAACTACCCGGAATATGCACTCTTCTAGAGGATACCCCTACCTCGTGATTAAAAACGTCATCCTACTTGTTCGCGGATGAGTGAATTGTGTGTGCATTTGTTTGTTGCATTTGATTGTTGCATATCATAAACATACAATAGAAAAAAGAAATACCTCAAAAAAATCTTTTCACAATAAACACCCTTATCTCGGACAGTCTCCCTTTTAGCTAGCCTGGTTTCAGGTTCTTTGTAAGCTAAGTAGCCACACAGTCCGACATAAGAGATAAGGGACGCAAAAACTATTCTTTTGCAATAAACCATTTTTATCTCGGATAGTCTACCTTTTAGCTAGCCTAGTTTCAGGTTCTTTGCAAGTTAAGTAGCCACGCAGTCCGACAGAAGAGATAAAAGGTATAAAAAACAAATAAACCAAATAAATCCAATAAATGAAAAAATGGACCTTGTTCATAAACATTAAACTCATAAACATCCATAGTTTATCTTTCTTTGAAACAAATACAAAAAAACCAAACACTATCATGCATCATGTAGAAAATAAAACATGATAATGTTTAGGAAAAATAAACACGTACATGCATGCCTGCATTAACATCATATCCATAGCTGTAGACCCCAAATCTTGCACGACCTCATAATAAAGACTAGAAGACCTCCTTTTCCAAGATGGATGAAGCCTAAGAAGCCACTAGGAGAGACTATTAGGCCCCATACAGGGATAGGAGGGTTTTTTGGCTAAAAAATAAGGATTTTCGCCTTTTAAGGTCGAGACCGCCGTCTCGGATTCGAGACCTCCGTCTCGCCTTGCGCAAATGGCGAAACCGCCGTCTCGTTTGGCAAGACGGCCGTCTCGACCTTGTCAGACGAGACGACCCATCTCGACCTGATAGGCGCGAATCCCTATAAATAGGAGCATCATTCCCCTCATTTCCCACAGTTCTTCCATTCTCTCTCTAGACTTTTCATCAAATTCTCTTTCTAGAACCCCTCCGAAGCATTTCCGGAGTTTCTGAGAGTTTTCTAGAGTGTTTTAGAGCGTTTTTAAGAGATTCTGGTGTTGTAAAAGAGTGAAGGGCTGCCAAAAAGCACCCTATTTTTGCAAAGAATTAATAGAAAGCTCACTTCGGAGGTTCCTACTCTCTCTCTCTCTACTTTACCGCTTTAATTTTAATTATGCAATAGAAACTAGGGCCATGTAGTCATAATTTTAAAATTCTGCAAAATAAAGGGTAAAAGCGTATTTTTCATTGGTTCATTTATTTATCCAAAGTAGCTAGCCCATCATAGGGAACCCTAAAGGGGCGTCGTAAGGGAACTAATACTTCCCTTGCACGTAACTAACTCCCTTACCCAACTCTGGTTCTAATGACCAAAGTTGGTTTTTTGAAAACCAATGCCTTTTAACTCCTTTTCCGATGTTTCCGGTAAAAACGTCGGTGGCAACTCCAGAAGAACCCTTCAAAAACTAGTTCTTGGTTTAGCCCGGTTATCGGACAATCCAAGAACGTCTTTTTGAAAACCTCACCCCTAGGTTCAGCCCGGTTATCGGACAACCTAAAGGCGTTGTAACCACCAATAAAAACGCGAAAATTAGAAAGTCGGAACCATCGCGTCGCTCCGACTGCCCTCATTTTGACGACGACGACAGATGGCAACTCCACTAGGGAAGCCTAGAGAGTTGATCCCATTTAGTGATGGGCTAGCCTAAAGTAAATAAACCAAGAAAATAACGCTTTTATCCTATCTTGTATTATAACATGTTTTAATGCCTGGCTTTAATAACTGTTGCTTGTTTATACTTACGCAATTGTTTGAAATACAAAATGTACACAAACTCTTGCACACAACAGTTCCCTCTATACCCGGGGGCAAGTGAGAAATCCATAGGGAGTCGGTGGCAGGTACGGTTTGCTGTAGTGATGGCCTTGCGCCCACCAGTGTGATCGGAAACCACCACTCAAGGTGATAACCTTCCTCTTTTGGCACAAAGACTGACTATGGCCTTAGTGCTAAGCATGGTCAGAAGGCTGGAGAGTAGGGACCCTATAATGGGGGCACCTTGGGGGCCTTAAACCTTGGTGAGAACAATTAGAACCTACCTTCGCCAATGCACTTTTCTGCAGGAAAACCCTACCTTGTGATTCAAATGACTTCTCGCCTGCTCGTGGATGTTCGAATTGTGTGTGCATCTGTTTGTTGCATTTGTCTGTTGCATAGCATAATCAAACAACAGAAAAAAATCACAAAAATCAAAAAAATTCTTTTTGCAATAAACACCCTTATCTCGGACAGCCTGCCTTTTAGCTAGCCTGTTTCAGGTTCTTTGTAAGCTAAGTAGCCACGCAGTCTGACAGAAGAGATAAGGGACGTTAATTATTCTTTCGCATAAAGCCACTTTTTTTATCTCGGACAGTCTGCCTTTTAGCTAGCCTGGTTTCAGGTTCTTTGTAAGCTAAGTAGCCACGCAGTCCGACAAAAGAGATAAAAGGCTATAAAATAAAAATAAAGATAAAAACAAAAATAAAAATCCGATTCCAAAACAATAAATGGGACCTGGTTCAAAAATATTACCCCCATATAGTTAGTTTATTTAAAAAAAAAATGCATCATACAAAACATGATAAATAAAAATAAACACTCGCATTCATTCAATAAGCATCATTTTCATAAAACATGCATTTTGGTTTTAGAAAATGGAGGGGACTAGTAGACAATTGAAGAAGATGGACATTCCCCGATACCATGCTGAAAAATTGGAACGACTTTGCGTGGTAATGCCACCAGAGGTCCGCTCCGACTTCGAAAAATCCTATGGATGGATTCTTGACTTGTTAAAGATCTGTGTCGACCAAGTTTTCATCAGGGTATTAGTTCATTTCTGGAACTCCAGTCTGCGCTGCTTCGAATTTCCGCAGTTTGATATGGTGCCCACCTTAGAGGAGTATGAAATCATGCTAAAATGGCCCAAATCAGCCGGGGTCCATATACGCCACGACGCATATACTCCTGCAGCACAAGTCGCTGCCATCATTCAACTACCGTTCCAGTAGACTACCCTAATAGGAAAAGGGAACGTCTAGGGTTAGAAGGTCTCAATGTTAGATGACCACCTGTCCGACTTGGCTGAAAGGACAAAATGGGTCACTTTCAATAAAACCCTGGCCTTAATAATATTCGGAACAATCTTGTTTCCCTTCCACCTCAACACAGTGGATCAAGCCGTCATGGACGCCTTCTTCACCTGGGACGTACACTCGAAAAGTCCCTTGCCTGCAATTCTTGCCGACACCTTGCTCTCGGTGGATTTCTGTCACCAAAAGCAAGAAAAAATACTTTGTTGCTGCTCTTCACTACACTTTGTGTGGGGCATTACACATTTTTACGCCTCTAGTCACATGGGGATGTTCCCCGATCCTTTAAGGAGCTTCTCCAAAATCCCTCTCCAACGACGCTTAACTTCAGAATGGAAGGACGAGTTGGAACAACGGGACACCAACAGTTTATCCTGGGTCTGCCCTTGGTTCCGACCCGGTCCAGTCCTCATCAGATGTGGAGATTATCCGAGCGTACCCTTGATAGGACTCAGAGGTTGCATAGCCTACTCACCTAGAGTAGCTATGAGGCAGCTCATGAGGACCCAAACTACCATTTCTCGAGGGGAACTCGGAGGACTGTGTTTCTTCGGAGACCTATGCACAATCGCCAACTCACTAGCCGTGAGAAAAGCATGGGAGAAACCTTTCTTTATGGGAGATAGAGAGCTAGGAAAAGCTCGAGTGGCTGTCTCCAGTGACTACGTGGTGTGGAGAAAAAGAAGAGGGATGTCTCAACCATCCACCTCACTCATTACAAGCGCCAGTAGTGAAGAGATGCAGGCTCAAGTTGATGCCTTGACCCAGAGGATAGAAATCATGGGAGCCCAGATGAGGGCCCTTGAAGAGAGAGAGCAGGAATCTATCCTCACCATTGATGGTCTGTAAAGGCAATGCAAGAAAAAAGATCATGAAATAGAGCGCCTCAAGGACCAGTGTGCTGACTCTAATGAGCAAGCTATTCGAGCGTCCAAAACTTCCAGAACAAGCTCGGATAGCCAACTTCAGGAGATCACTGCCAAGACAGCACGCCTTGAGGCCGAATCAGCAAAACAGGCTCAAACGATCAAGGACTTGTTGCAAGACCTCACCAAGACTCGGTCAGAAATACGCCAAGAGCGGGAGGCCAATCGAAGACTCAACAGAAGTCTCACTGAGCTACGCTGTAAGGAAAGAGACGGGCTAGCTCAGTACGGCCAAGTACTACAAGATAAGGACCGAGCCCTTGCAAAACTCGATGAACTACAAGCCTTGGTCGTCCATCAAGAGGCGAAGATCAAAGAGGCTCAAAAGTACAGTGAGGATATGAGCCAGGCAGTCCAGAAGCAAAGCGAAGCACTCGCTCGTCACGTCCGGGAAGCCGAAAGAGAATTACATAGAGATCAAGACCCACCTGTGGGTTTCTTTAGGCTTTTCCGTTTTTGCCAAAAGTTGCTTCGTAGTATGGAATAGGGGAATGTACACCTTCTAACGGATAAATGAAATTTTCCTTTATTCAACAATTGTCTACTTGCATGCATATCATTCATCTGCATATTTAATTTCCCCTCCTTTCACGCTTAATAAATAAGATAATAAAAAGGAAGGATTAACTGACACGTCTTCCAAATCAGAAGAATGGAGAGAAAGCCACTCCTAATCAAGCTTTCTCCAACGGTCGACTCATCACGAGAGGAAAATAAGCCTCGACCGTTGGTCCTCAAAAATAAGGAAGAGGGGGTAAGGACACCGGTGCGACTATTTATGCCACGTCCTTTCCCCTATGAGACAAATAAAGTTGTACCGTGGAGATATGAGGAATCTTCACCAATAAAGGAAGATATCACGAATATAGCCGGCATTGGGGGCATGACTAGAAGTGGAAGAATTTACTCCCCCAAGGACTCACAGGAAGATGTCCCCAAAAATAAAAAGACCGAAGAGGAAAAAGAAAATAAGGAATCCAAGGAGGAGACAGAGGAATTACTCCAGTTCATAAGACAAAGCGAGTATTCCATTATAGACCAGCTCAATCGTACACCTGCAAAGATAACATTGTTATCTCTAATAATGAGCTCGGAACCGCACAGAAACGCCCTGCTGAAGGTCGTGAGCGAAGCGCATTTACCTCACACTATATCCCAAGAAAAGGTTGAGAGGATCGTCGGTCACATTATGACAAGCGATCACCTCACCTTCACAGAGGAAGAACTACCCCTCGAGGGGTTGTAGACCCCAAATCTTGCCCGACCTCCAAATAAAAGACCAGGAGACCTCCTATTTGAAGATGGACAAAGCCTAACAAGCCATTAGGAGAAACTATTAGGCCCCATACTAGGATAGGAGGGAGTTTCTGTTGAACATTCAAGGACTTGATGTTGCAAATAATGATCATGAAGAATGTTGATTTTGATGATGATCCAAGAGCTTAAAGACTTAGAGTATTGAAGATTGAAGATTGATGATTTCTGTATTGTAATAACTCTGTTTTAGTTTGATTGAGTCTGTAATTATAGAATCTAAGATAGCCGGTACATAGTCTGTAACTTAGAAGCTTCAAAATGCTCAAATTTATCATGTAGGCTCGGCTTTAATCGATTATATAGGTAAATAATCGATTAAAACAGTGAGAAAACCACTTTCTATACAAAGTCACTGTTTTAATCGATTAAACAGCAAAATAATCGATTATTTTGTACTATTCCGTACAGATAATCGATTATTTCACCAAATAATCGATTAATCCAGAGAGGTTTGGGTTCTGTCGTATTTGGCTCTGTTTTAATCAATTATCACTCCAAATAATCGATTATTTCAGTCTGTTTTTCATTTTAAATTTCAAATTAACCCTATTTTCGAAAACCCAATTACCAAGAACCCTAGTTTTGAAATCCCCAATTTCTAAACCCTAATTTCCCTACTTAAACTCTGCTTTGGCACTCGAAAATAAGAACAACTCTTTCCATACAAAAGTTAAGTGCTTGTGAGTGCCGGAGAAGCTGTTTGTTGCAAGGAAAGGGGGCTTTTGGAACCTGGTGTGGGCTAGAAGCGATAAGAATCACTAAGTGGAGTTCTTAGTGGATTGTGTGTTGTGTCGTCTCTGGGGAAAGTTGTTCTTCATCTCTTGTGGATTTCAAGAGAGGTGTTGTCTTTACTTTATCTCTTTGATTTGTAAACTGTTTGTAACAATTTGTTCTTAGTGACGGCGTTAATCCTCTTTTGAGTGATTAGCAACTGGACGTAGGGTCTTTTGATCCGAACCAGTATAAACCTACTTGTGTAATCTTCTCTACTCTTCTCTATTTACATTTACGTAGTTTTTAATCGGTAAAATTTGGGGAAAATTTTGAAAACCTAATTTTTATTAAGAAACCAATTCACCCCCCTCTTGGTTTTTGTCCGACCACGCGAACATTCCGCTGCGCGATTCTAACAAGTGGTATCGAGCTTGCTTTGATAGTCATTCAAACTTTTCGAAAATGGCCGGACAAAATCAAACTTTTGCCGAAGGTGCGTCTATCAACAGACCCCCACTTTTTGCGGGTCAAAATTATCCTTTTTGGAAGGTACGAATGCAAATCTTTTTAGAGTCTGTTGATAGAGGTGTTTGGGACGCTATTTTAAATGGTCCATTTGTTCCTAAAACTACTGAGAATGGTGTTGACGTTCTTAAACCTATTTCTAGATGGACTGCGAGAAGAAAGTCGAAAAGCACAATTTGATGTTAGGGCTAGAAACATTATTTCATCTCGCTCTAACCCTTGATGAGTTTTATAGAATTTCGGTTTGTAAAAGTGCACAGGAAATGTGGGAAATGCTAAGGGTGACCCACGAAGGAACTGACGACGTCAAAAGAGCACGTAAAAATTCTTTAATCCAAGAATACGAGATGTTCCGGATGCAACCCGACGAAACGATTTTCGACGTTCAGAAACGTTTCACTCATATCGTGAACCATCTTACCGGACTAGGTAAAATTTTTGACGTTGATGAATTAAATGTTAAAATTTTGAAATCTCTGGATAGGAAATGGCAACCAAAGGTGACGGCCATCTCGGAGTCACAAAATCTTGCCACTATGTCTATGGCGGCGTTATTTGGAAAGCTTAGGGAGCATGAACTTGACCTTGGAAGACTAAATGAGGAAGAGGGTCAATATCAAAAGAAGAACCTAGCTTTCAAGACCGAGATTTCAAAAAGCAAAAATAAGAAAGAAGAAGAAGAAGACTCCGAAATTGATGAAGAAGAGATGAGTCTTTTTATAAAGAAGTTCACCAAGATGATGAAAGCAAAAGGAAGACATCCTTTCAAAGGTAAGGGAAAGGTAAAAGAAAATTCTTCCGTTAATATAAAATGCTTTGGTTGTGGTGAAGCGGGGCATATAAAGACCGAATGCCCAAACAAGAAAAATGATGAACACAAGGGCAAAAAGCAATTCAAGAAGAAAGCATATATTGCTTGGGATGACAAGTGATTCAAATTCAGAATCAAGCGACTTGGAAATAGAAGCAAACAATTGCTTAATGGCAAATGACAACATTTCTTCGGATTTTGAGGTTAGTGATTCCGATTCATCCTCTAGTGAAGAAAATGACCATGATGAATTGCAAAATGCTTATAATGAGTTATTTACTGCATTTATGGATATGAAAAACGAATTTAAAGTTGTAAGGAAAAATCTAAGAAGATCCGAAAAGGAAAATGAGTCCTTAAAATTGAAAATTGCATGTTTAGAAGAAAAGGAGGTAGCTAATACGAAAATTGTATGCTTAGATGAGAATAAGGACTTAGCTTGTGCAAATTGTAAAGAGCATGAATATGACATAGATATTCTTAACCATTTGCTTGACAAAGCCGAAAAAGAAATTGATGATCTTAAGAAGCATGAAATGGTAATTGCTCAAAATAATGTAAATCAAAGAGTTCCTTTGAAAAAGAGTAAATCTAAAAAGAAAAGAATATGGGTAGAAAAAGGAACTAGAGCATGTCATGTTAATAATGTATCTTGTTCTAAAGCTACTCCAAATGCATGCTTCTATTGTATGAAACAAGGTCACACTTCAAATAAGTGTCAAATTAAACATTTTGGTGTTCCTAAAGGTAAATATATTTGGGTTCCAATTGTTAAATAAATCTATTTGTATCTTGTATTTATTCAAAGAAAATGGATCATTTAGTATGTTTTAAACAGAATGATTAGGTAAAAACATTTTATCTTTTCTATTGCATGAAGGTTCTTCACTTAAAGATTTTTGCGAAAAGCCTCTAAAATTGTTTTAAACAACTAAAAACAAAGTATTTTTACAAAAGCTTTCTTAAAACATGTTTTTAACTGATGCAGTTTTGAAAGAACCAAATAAAATCACTTAGAATGTTCAAAGAAGTGTTTTTACAGTATTTTAATCGATACAACTTGTTTTTAATCGATTAAAACCATTTAGAACTCATTATGATCGATCAGATTTTTATTATGAGCGGTCAGAATCTTTTAAATCGATTAAAAACACGTTTCAATCGATTAAAATCACTTAAAGGGTTAGGATGATCAATCAGAATCAAATTATAAGCGATCAGAATTCTTTTCAATCGATTAAAACACGTTTCAATCGATTAAAATCACTTAAAGGGTCAGGATGATCGATCAGAATCAAATTATAAGCGATCAGAATTCTTTTCAATCGATTAAAACACGTTTCAATCGATTAAAATCATTTAAAGGGTCAGGATGATCGATCAGAATGCAATTATGACCGATCAGAATCAGTTATGATCGATCAGAATTTAGTTATGACCGATCAGAACTCTTTTAATCGATTAAATCTCGTTTCAATCGATTAAAACAACTCAAAAAAATTTTCTACACTGCGTTTTAATCGATTAAAAGAAGTTTTAACAGATTAAAACTGCACTTTTAACAGATTAAAAGAATCTTTTAACAGATTAAACCAGCAGTTTTGAAAATCGTCTATAAAAACAGTTTGGCTTGAACTTTTTAAACACACATTGAATATAAGTTTTCACACATCCTTTAGCAATCAATCAAGCAACTGCGGTGCAAACACTTTGGAGATCAAGGATGTGCTACTTGTTGATGATATTATTGGATCAACTGATAGTTTGTTATGTGTAGAATTTGCTAAGATTATGCAGGGAGAGTTTGAAATGTCTATGATGGGAGAATTAACATTCTTCCTTGGAATTCAAATCAAGCAACTTAAAGATGGCACTTTCATCTCTCAAACTAAATACTGCAAAGAGATTCTCAAAAAGTTTGGAATGGACACCTCAAAGGAAGCCAACACACCCATGGGAACTTCATGCTATCTAGACAAGGATGAATCAGGTTTGGAAGTTAATCAAACTATGTATAGAGGTATGATAGGATCACTATTATACTTAACTGCAAGTAGACTCGATATTATGCATTACTGTCTGTGTGTGTGCTAGATTTCGGGCTTGTCCTAAAGAATCTCATCTAATTGCAGTAAAACATATTTTAAAATACTTAAAAGGAACTACTTGGATTTGGCTTGTGGTATCCGTCTCGATGCTTGTATTAGTTTATTAGGATATTCTGATGCTTGATTATGGTGGATGTAAAATTGATAGGAAAAGCACTAGTGGGACATGTCATTTGTTAGGTTCATCCTTAATATCATGGCATTCTAAGAAACAAGCATGTGTAGCTTTATCTACCACTGAAGCTGAATATATTGCAGTTGGTAGTTGTTGTGCTCAAATTACTGTGGATGAAACAACAATTAGAGGATTATAGCATATATTTAAATGACATTCCATTAATGTGTGATAATACGAGTGCAATTAATCTAACTAAGAATCCGAGTAATGCACTCTAGGACCAAACATATTGAGATTAGACATCACTTTTTAAGAGATCATATCAAGAAAGGAAACCGCAAAATAGAGTATGTAGACACTAAACGTCAATTAGCAGATATATTTACTAAGCCTCTACCCAAGGATAGATTCTATGATCTTAGAAGAGACTTAGGGATATTAGAAATAGCTTAAATTCTGCTTAATTTGACTGTTTTTGGATGATTGTTATGTTAAAATTCGTGGTGTAGGATATTCATAGGTTAAAATGTGTAAAAACCTTAAAAACTTGATATAGCCTCCGGAATAATCGATTACTTGGATGTGATAATCGATTATTTTCCCTCAACGTCCAAAACAGGGTATTCTCCTCTGGAATAATCGATTATTTCATGAAATAATCGATTAAATGCCTCGAATAATCGATTATTTGCTAGAAATAATCGATTAAAGTTGTCCGATATAGAGATAATCAATGTATTTTCTTTTGTTATTGTCTTGATGTTGTAATGGATGAATGATTGTGAAATAAAATTTGATGTTTCTTTCATGCTATAATTGAGGGGAGCTTTCTCTAACTTATGCATATCTTGAGGGGGAGCTCTTATGATTAATGTTGCAGAGTTCTTTTTGATTATAATCAAAATAGGGGAGAAAAATTTAAAGCCTATGATTCAATATTAAATTTTATCTCGGTATGTTTAATGTGTTTGTTAGTATGACAGATAAAACAGGTTATTACAAGGGCTTTAAAAAGATAATTTTGATCATCATCAAAAAGGGGAGATTGTTGAACATTCAAGGACTTGATGTTGCAAATAATGATCATGAAGAATGTTGATTTTGATGATGATCCAAGAGCTTAAAGACTTAGAGTATTGAAGATTGAAGATTGATGATTTCGTATTGTAATAACTTCTGTTTTAGTTTGATTGAGTCTGTAATTATAGAATCTAAGATAGTCGGTACATAGTCCGTAACTTAGAAGCTTCAAAATGCTCAAATTTATCATGCAGGCTCGGCTTTAATCGATTATATAGGTAAATAATCGATTAAAACAGATGAGAAAACCACTTTCTATACAAAGTCACTGTTTTAATCGATTAAACAGCAAAATAATCGATTATTTTGTACTTGTTCAGTACGAGATAATCGATTATTTCACCAAATAATCGATTAATCCGGAGAGGTTTGGGTTCGTCGTATTTGGCTCTGTTTTAATCGATTATCACTCCAAATAATCGATTATTTCGATCTGTTTTTCATTTTAAATTTCAAATTAACCCTATTTTCGAAAACCCAATTACCAAGAACCCTAGTTTCGAAATCCCCAATTTCTAAACCCTAATTTCCCTACTTAAACTCTGCTTTGGCACTCGGAAAATAAGAACAACTCTTTCCATACAAAAGTTAAGTGATGTGAGTGCCAGAGAACTGTTTGTTGCAAGGAAAGGGGGCTTTTGGAACCTGGTGTGGGCTAGAAGCGATAAGAATCACTAAGTGGAGTTCTTAGTGGATTGTGTGTTGTGCCGTCTCTGGGGAAAGTTGTTCTTCATCTCTTGTGGATTTCAAGAGAGGTGTTGTCTTTACTTTATCTCTTTGATTTGTAAACTGTTTGTAACAATTTGTTCTTAGTGACAGCGTTAATCCTCTTTTGAGTGATTAGCAACTGGACGTAGGGTCTTTTGATCCGAACCAGTATAAACCTACTGTGTAATCTTCTCTACTCTTCTCTATTTACATTTACGCAGTTTTTAATCGGTAAAATTTGGGGAAAATTTTGAAAACCTAATTTTTATTAAGAAACCAATTCACCCCCCCCCCCCCCTCTTGGTTTTTGTCCGACCACGCGAACATTCCGCTGCGCGATTCTAACAGTTTCTGTGCAAAAAAATAATTTTTCTCGCCTTGTTGGGACGAGACCGCCGTTTGGATTTCCCAGACTATCGTCTCGCCACTTGCGAAGGGCGAGACGGCGGTCTCGCTTCCCCAGACGGCGGTCTCGCGGCGTTTGACAGGGCGAGACGGCGGTCTCGACCCTGTCGGACGAGACCGCCGATCTCGCCACCCGACAGCGCGAAAACCTATAAATAGGGGTCCTCCCCCCCCTCATTTGGACACACCTCAAGCATTAGCTCTGCCTTCTCTCTAAAAACTTCTCTCTAGAATCCCTTCGACGCATTTCCAGAGTTTCTGAGTGTCTTTGAGAGCTTTTTTCGGTGTCTAGAAGAGTTTCCGACGTCTTGTAGAGTGAAGGGCTGCCAAAAAGCACCCTCTTTTCAAAGAGAAATATAAAACAAAGCTTGCTTCGGAGGTTTAATTTCTCCCTCTCTACTTTTAACGTTTTAATTTTAATTATGCAATAGATTAGGGCCATGTAGTCATCACTTTAAATTTCGCACAATAAAAAGGGCAAAAGAATATTTTCCGGTTTATTTATTAACATAAAAAGCTGGCCTGTCATAGGGAACCCGAAAGGGGCGTAGTAAAGGAACTAATACTTCCTTTACCACGTAACTAACTCCCTTACCCAACTCTGGTTCTAATGACCAAAGTTGGTTTTCGAAAACCAACGCCTTTTAAAAACCTTTTCCGATGTTTCCGGTAAAAACGTCGGTGGCGACTCCACAGAACCCAAAATAAACAAGTCCTTGGGTTAGCCCAGTTATCGGGCAACCCAAGGACACCTTTCGAAAACCTCGCCCCTAGGTTAGCCCGGTTATCGGACAGCCTAAAGGCGTTGTAACCACCTATAAAAAACGCGAAAAACAAAAGGGTCGAAAAACGATCGCGTCGCTCCGACCGCCTTGTCTTTTAAGACGGCGGCGACAGGGGTCGAACCACAACAATCCCTTGCACATCTCGATCAAGTGCAAGGAGTACCTGTAGACCCCTAATTTTGCCCGGCCTCTCAAAATAAAAGCTAGAGGAACTTCACCCGAAGATAGAGTTCATCCGGCTCCCCAAAACGAGAAGGACCTCCCACAACAAAAGACGGAGTTCACTCACTCGCACAATAAAAGCCAAAAGAGACTTCCTACACAAAGACAAAGCTCGCCCGACATCTTATTGGAGGCCAAGAAGACTCCCTATATGAAGATAAAGCTTCAACGGACACACATCGGCATCAATCTATGTCCGAAAAAGGAAAGGAAAGCTTCCCGGGGTCCCAGAACACGAAAACTGGACAAAACAGGCCGAGACCACGGTCCCAGAAGTGGGACGGCCGTCCCAACTGCTATTTTACAGTTGGGACGCGCGTCCCGTATGTGGGACGGCCGTCCCAAACCCATTTTAAGTGGGACGGCCGTCCCGGCCTTCCTGGGGGTCCCGCTCTGTGTAATTTTGCCATTTGGGACGGCCATCCCAGTCCAGACGGCCGTCCCAACCCAGACGGCCGTCCCAAAGTGCGCCAGCTGCGAAAAACTATAAATAGGAGGCTCATTTGCCACTTTTTCACACCGCAGACACTCCAGAGAGCTCTGAAACACTTTAGAGCACTTGTCTACTTCTCTCTCTCTCTCGAATGATCTTTCCGATTGCCTTAAATAGGTAACAATCGGTTAAGGAATTATATTCCGGCATTTGATTCTTCTTTAAATTTTTAGTAGAGTCGATCTTGTATTGGTGAGGAGAGACTGTGTAGAGAGAGGGGTTGCCAAAACGCATCCTCACAGTTCGAGGTTCTCAATATAAAGCTTGCTACGGAGGTTCTTTTCAATTCCCTTCTCTTTTATTGTTTTATTTATTGTTTTATTGTTTTATTTAGCTTTATTATGTCATGTAGAATAGGATCATGTAGATAGCTATTTTAATATCTCTTTTATTGCTTTATTTAACTTTATTCATCATTTTATACATGCAACATAGAATAAAATCATGTAGATAGCCATTTAATATTATGTAATAAAATAGGGTAATCGCGTAATTTCTCGTAGTCTTTATTTAAATGAATTAATCTGTCATAGGGAACCCGAAAGGGGCGTTGTGGGGTGCTAACACCTTCCCCACACGTAACTAACTCCCTTACCCAACTCTGGTTATAAAGGCCAAGTGCGGTTTTTCTTAAAATCAACATTTTTTCCTTTTCCAATGTTTATGGTCAAAACATTGGTGGCGACTCCATAAGAACCCCTTTTCGAAAACCTTTTAAAACAAAAAACGCGAGTCTAAACCATCTTTTCGCGACCGCTCGCATAAACGTTTCGAGACGTCCTCCGGACGTCGGAAAGGGACGGTGGCGACAGTACCTCATCGCCAAAGTTGTTGTGGATAACGGGTCATCCTTGAACATGATGCCCAAGTGCACACTAGACAAGTTGACTATCCAAGGAACCCGTCTGCGCCCAAGCAACACTATCGTTCGAGCCTTCGACGGATCAAAGTGAGAAGTAGTGGGAGAAGTTAATTTGCCAATCCAAGTTGGACCCACTATCTTCAACGTCGATTTCCACGTAATGGATATCACTCCAGCATATAGTTGTCTCCTCGGCAGGCCTTGGATTCATGACGCTAAGGTAGTACCTTCGACGCTCCACCAGAAAGTCAAGTTCATAGTGGACGACAAATTGGTCATGGTCCAAGCAGAAGATGATATCTTGATCAGTGTACCGTCCACCCAACCTTATGTGGATGCGGCTGAAGAGGCCCTTGAAACATCTTTTCAAGCGCTCGAAATTGCCAGTATAGAAAGACTTCCCAAAAACACAAAGGTAACCCGCATGATGATGAAGCATGGCTACCATCCTGGCCAAGGACTGGGGGCAGACTCCCAAGGCATAAGGGAATCCCCAGAATTCCAAGATAATCCTTTCAAGCATGGCCTAGGATATGACCCTACTAAGGGCCGAGCAGAAAGAGGGAAAGGGAAGTCTCCCCTCTCACACTCAAGAAAATTTTCCGAAGTGGAGGGGTGCAAGCGTCAAGAGTTACCCTAGTCATTAGGAAATCTTTTTCTTCATTTAAGGGATGTAAATCCCATGATTGTTAGAGATTATCCCCTGGGGCTAGCCCGATCCCTGGGCATTTTAGGGCACATATTTCCTTATTAATTAATAAAGAATGTTTCTTACTATCTGCTTCTTTTCTCGCTAATTCTGACTAGACCTCACAATAACCTTGTCTAAGTAAACGAAAAAAAAGAAAAAAAAATAATAAAAGCGCATCCAAATAACCAAAAATTCACCATTGCCATTACAGTCAAGCTAGTTGATTAGAAACACCAAATAAGACTTCGCTTCACCATAAAGAAAAGTCATGCTTCGCCAATATTGTGAACAAAAATAAATACAAAAAAAGAAAAAAAAACATAGAAGTCAAAGGCCAAAAAATACCCAGTAGGAAACCCACCAAGGGGGCTACGCAAAAAATAGGGTCAACCCGTTAGGATACCCGAACAAAAATAAAGGGTAGCCTAGGCAAAAGTTAGGGTTACAAAATAAGGTCCGCTAGGATTCCCTAAAAACAAAAAAAGGGAACCTAGGCAAAAGATAGGGCCAAAGCACAATATCCTAGTTCGAAAACCCAAAGGGCGATCTAGGGAAATCAATTAGCCATAGAAAAGCAATGGAAATAAAACTAAGGCGCGAATACAAAAAAAGGGGGGAAACACTTGCTTAGACAAAAAACTTAAACACCTAAGCCTAACCCTTGCCAGTCGTTCTTACAAAACCTCTTTCTAAATAATACAGACCTTCTAAAACACAATCCATTGAATTTACCCCTTTACTTCTCTTCTCTTGACCCTCACAACAATATTCTAATAATTAATTTGGGAATATGGAGGCATATAGTCAACAAGAGGATTGAAACCCCTAGAGTGAAGAAAAAGGGACACTACATGACAAAGAGTGCTCTACAAAGAAAAAGGAAAAACAAGCTACCCTTCGGTCATAAGAAGTCCGGCATGGTACAACCAAACGCAAAAACCCAGATTAGAGGACATCCGGCGCTACAAGACACGTCAGATAAATCCTTATGAAAAACTAATTGAAATAGGCATTATAGGACATCAAATATAAAAGCATTGCATGCATAAAATGTTTTTGAACCAGGTCCTATTTGCTTTTAACAAAAAAAAAAACCCGAAATTCGAGACGGCCATCCGAAATTCCCAGACCGCCATCTTGGTCTCCAAGCAAAACGAGATCGCCGTCTCGACTTAGTTGAAAACGAGACCACCGTCCTACTTGGCGAGACGGCCGTCTCGTTTAAGGCCAAAGTTGAGACCGCCGTCTCGATTTCCTAGACGGCCGTCTCGACTTGCGCCAAAACGAGACCGCCGTCTCGACTTCCCAGACGGCGGTCCCGGATCCGAATTTTCCCCTATAAATAGGGGAGGCGTCCTGGAGCTCCTCACAACTCTTTGGCACTCCAACTCTCATATATATCACTTCCAAGCACCTTCTCGACAAAATGTTCCATGGAAGTCAGTCAAGGAAGAGAAGAGGACCTGCTGGCCCTAGCAGTTCCTCAGCGCCTGCTCCTCAAGACCCCGCACGGCTCTCACCGCTACACCAGGCTCACCTAGAGCACATCAGGGGCTATGCTTGGGATCCCATGCTCAAGCCGGACTTCGGCATCCTCACCGAATTTGGATGGGAGGACGACGTCTGAGCCAACATTTGTCGCCGCCGTCTCAAAAGAGAAGGTCGGTCGGAGCGACGCGATGGTTTTTCGACCCTTTTGTTTTTCGCGTTTTTATGGGTGGTTACAACGCCTTTAGGTTGTCCGATAACCGGGCTAACCTAGGGGCGAGATTTTCGAAAAGTGTCCTTGGGTTGTCCGATAGCCGGGCTAACCCAAGGACTTATTTATTTTGGGTTCTATGGAGTCGCCACCGATGTTTTTACCGGAAACATCGGAAAAGGTTTTTTAAAAGGCGTTGGTTTTCGAAAACCAACTTTGGTCATTAGAACCAGAGTTGGGTAAGGGAGTTAGTTACGTGGTAACGGAAGTATTAGTTCCTTTACTACGCCCCTTTCAGGTTCCCTATGATAGGCCAGCTTTTATTGTTAATAAATAAACCGGAAAATACTCTTTTGCCCTTTTTATTGTGCGAAATTTAAAGTGATGACCACATGGCCCTAATCTATTGCGTAATTTAAATTAAAGCAGTAAAAGTAGAGAGGGAGAAATTAAACCTCCGAAGCAAGCTTTGTTTTTATTTCTTTAAAAGAAATGGGTGCTTTTTGGCAGCCCTTCACTCTACAAGACGCCGAAAACTCTACAAGACGCCGGAAACTCTTCTGGACGCCCAAAAATGCTCTCAAAGACACTCAGAAACTCTGGAAATGCGTCGGAGGGATTCTAGAGAGAAGGTTTTAGAGAGAAGGCAGAGCTAGAAGCTTGAGGTGTGTGGAAATGAGGGGGGGAGGACCCCTATTTATAGGTTTTCGCGCTGTCAGGTGGCGAGACTGTCGGTCTCGTCTGATAGGGTCAAGATCGCCGTCTCGTCCAACGAGACCGCCGTCTCGACCTGCCAAACGCGGCGAGACCGCCGTCTGGGGAAACGAGACTGCTGTCTCGCCCTTCGCAGGTGGCGAGACCGCTGTCTCGTCAAGCGAGATGGCGGTCTCGCCACTTGCATGAGACGAGACGGCGGTCTGGGAAATCCAAAGGGCGGTCTCGTCCCAACAAGGCGAGAAAACTTATTTTTTGTACAGAAACTCCCTCCTATCCTAGTATGGGGCCTAATAGTCTCTCCTAATGGCTTGTTAGGCTTCGTCCATCTTCAAATAGGAGGTCTTCTGGTCTTTATTTGGAGGCCGGGCAAGATTTGGGGTCTACAGCTGCCCCCCCTTTACCTGACTAGTCAACTGTTGGTCTGTTATGCCAGGCAGATTGACAGGAAGGTAAAGGAGTTGACCCTCTTGCCCGGTTGCCCTTCAGATATTCCGTCTATGCGGCGGGTGATCTTCTGGGGAAAATTGTGTATTCGTGCACTTCCGAGATACTCCTTCTGACGGTAGCCGATCGCTTCGGTGGACACGTGGTAAAACCTCAGGATACTCCTTCTGACGGTAGCCGATCCCTTGGTTGATGGGTATGAATCCCCCATCAGGTTGGTAGTTGTAGTCCGTTGTGTGGGACTGGATGGGTATGAACCCCCCATCAGGCTGGTACGGTCCGTTGTGCGGGACCGGATGGGTATGAACCCCCCATCAGGGTGGTACAGTCCGTTGTGCGGGACTGGATGGGTATGAACCCCCCATCAGGGTGGTACAGTCCGTTGTGCGGGACTGGATGGGTATGAACCCCCCATCAGGGTGGTAGTGCGACTTACTGATCCGGCTTGAGCGCAGATCAGGCGCAACGCGTGCGCAGGTTGATAGGTATAAACCCCCTATCAGGCTGGTACAGTCCGCTGCATAGGATTGGTGGTAGTGGCGGCTTACTGTTCAGGTGGCCCATGCGCCATTCTCTGGGGAGTGTTTTCTGTGTTTGGTTGATTGTTCTTTGACCTCTTGAATGGTCATCCGGGCTGTGCCGGGGACTTTGTGTTTCATCCAGCTTTGTTTATTGTTGGGGCTTCTTTGTTTTTTGCTCTTTTGGTGGTGATCATCCGATCCTTGCTGGTTGGTCGAATGGGTCTTGGTTTTGTTCGACTCTTGCTTGCCAGTCGAAATTTCGTTGGTTGAGGTGATGGCTTAATCCTGCCTTTTTCTCGCGGTTTTATCTCTTTTTTTCCTCGCGATTTAGGATTTTGGCTTTTTCTTGAGCGTACGTCTTTTTACTCTTAGTTTTCTTTTTTGTTACGCTGACTTTTGGAAAGGATGGCAAAAGGTCGGCGAAGTCGTACCGGGATACCCCTTTTTTGGTTGTTCTTTATGGATGCAAGCATGAGGCTGACCTTCCTATATGAATGGCTTTTATTTGTCTACTGTATTTTTGTTTGTTTTACTTTTGACAAAGTCATTTTTGTGCGACTATTTGTATGTGGATGCTGTTGATGCAATTTTATTTGAGGACATCTAGAAGGTGACTGGTACTCTCCTTTCTTTTTGTTCTCTCGTGACTATTCTTTTTTGTACTTTTGTTTTAACCCTATCTTTTGCCTAGACCGCCCTTTGCGGGTTTTCGATCTAGCGGGTTTTGTTTGAGATATTTTGACGGTTTTTTTCCTTTTTATGAAAGCCTTATCTTTTGCCTAGACCGCCCTTTGCGGGTTTTCGATCTAGCAGGCTACCCTGTACTTTTTACTTGGGACGACCCTGGTTGGTGATGTTCGTCTTTTGTTTTTATGCTTTCTCGAATTGCTTGTTTTATGCATGCTCATATTTTGTTAATACAGAGGCATTTAAACAAGTAGGTAAAAAGAGGAAAAGACAATTTTTATTGATATAAACAGATGGTTTATTTTTACATGGGGGTTTACAAAGGAATTTGTAAGCATGGCTGGTCAAGGTTGGCTAAACTGTATGAGGGTGCCACAATCATGTCTGTGATCTCTGTTTCCCCATTTTTCCTGATCCCTTCAGTTGAGATGCTTGAATCCAGAGTGAAGACTATGCGAAGTCTGCTTGCTATTGTGGAGGTATTACCTTAGTCGCCTTTGCGGTTTTCGGCTAAGGTAATCATTGCTCTATTTTCATCATCATTTTTTTTTGAACCTCTAATTTTTGCCTAGGACGTGTCCTAGCGAGGTATGTAGGCCCTATCTTTTGCCCAGGACGCTCTTTGCGAGTCTTCATCCTGACGGGTCATGAGCAATGTCTTTAGGCATAATATTTTTTCACCGCATCTGAGTTGACAGGATACCGGAGCTCTTCTCCATCCATATTGGTGAGGATAAGGGCTCCCCCTGAGAAGGCTCGCTTGACCACAAAGGGTCCTTCGTAGTTGGCTGCCCATTTCCCGATTTTGTCTTTCTGGGCTGGAAGCAGTTTCTTCACTACTAGATCTCCTTCTTGGAAGGTGCGGGGATTGACCTTCTTGTCGTAGGCTTTCTTGATTTTCCGCTGATAAGCTTGCCCCCGACATATGGCGTCCCCGTTTTTCTTCGATTAGGTTCAATTGATCATACCGGTTTTGAACCCATTCAGCTTCTGTCAATTTTGCTTCCATGACAACTCGTAGGGAGGGTAGTACGACCTCCATTCCGTATACGAGGGAAAACGGGGTAGCCCCTGTGGAGGTTCGTACCGACGTTCGGTAGCCATGTAAGGCAAAGGGAAGCATTTCATGCCAATCTTTGTAGGTGACCACCATTTTCTGGATGATTTTCTTGATATTTTTATTAGCTTCCTCTACTGCACCGTTCATCTTTGGTCGATACGGAGAGGAATTGTGGTGTTGGATTTTGAAGTCTTGGCATAATTCCTCCATCATCTTATTGTTGAGATTGGTCCCATTGTCAGTAATGAGCCTATGAGGGATGTCATACCGACATATAATATTTTTCTTGATGAAGGTGGTCACCACTTTCCGGGTTACATGTGCGTATGATGCCGCCTCAACCCACTTGGTGAAATAGTCGATTGCTATCAAGATGAAACGATGGCCATTAGATGCTTTGGGTTCAATGGGTCCGATGACATCCATGCCCCACATAGAAAATGGCCATGGTGTAGCCAGGTTACTGAGAGGTGCGGGCGGCACATGGATGTTATCGGCGTATACTTGGCACTTATGACATTTCTTGGCATATTGGTGACAATCAGCTTCCATCGTGGACCAAAAATACCCTGCACTGAGGATTTTCTTTGCAATGACATGCCCGGGTGCGTGGGTTCCAAAATTCCCCTTGTGGATTTCTTTTATCAAGGTTTGGGCTTCTTCTTGGTCCACACACCTTAAGAGAGTGGAATCGGGGCTCTTTTTGTAGAGGGTTCCTTCAATCAACGTGAACCCTACAGCCCTTTTGCGAATGGTTCGCTTATCATTGTCACTGATTCCCTCGGGGTATTCGCCCTTCATAAGGTACCGCTTGATCTCATGGTACCAGGGGTTTTGATCGTGCTTGCCATTTACTGCCATGCAGAAAGCTTGTTTATCATGCAATTTGACTTGAATGATTGGCATCTCATGTTCCTGGTCCAAGGCAAACATGGATGATAGAGTGGCGAGGGCGTCGGCAATTTGATTGTCCTCCCTAGGGATGTACTGGAAAGTGACGCTTTCCATTCTCGAGACCAGCTCGCGGATGTACTCTAGATATGGGATCAATTTGGTGTTTCGGGTTTCCCATTCACCTTTAAGTTGATAGATGACAAGGGATGAGTCACCGAATATTTCGAGCTTGGTGACCCCATGATCTAAAGTCGCTCGGATTCCCAGTGCACATGCTTCGTATTCGGCCATGTTGTTGGTGCAATCGAAATTAAGCCTGGCCGTTACAGGGATGTGTTTCTTTTCGGGGGATATCAAAACAGCTCCTACCCCGTGTCCAAGCATGTTTGAAGCCCCATCGAAGAACATGGTCCACATCTCTTCTTTGGTCTCTTCGTGTTCGATGTGCATGATATGCTCATCAAGGAAGTCATCCTGTAAGGACTGGTATTTGAAAGAATTAATGGTTGAGTTCAAGAGGGGGGGTGAATTGAACTTTTGAAAACTCTTCCGCAAAACTTACTTTCTCTTGGAAGAATGAATTATCTTTATTTAATTCTTGTGTAGATAGGTTGATTTTAATTACAGCAAGTATATAGACAAGAAATAAAGGAGATGAAAGAAGAAATTCAACACAACAATTTATACTGGTTCACTCTATACCAGAGCTACATCCAGTTCTTGACAAATCTGCCAAGTTCCACTAATACCAAGTGAAAATTACAACCAGTAGATACTCACCAATCTACCCCAAGAACTATCTTGCAAACCCACAAGATAGACTCTTGAAAACCTCCCAGTAACCAAATCCAGTTACTGTAACAAGTGCAGATCCAAATTCCAACCTGCACAAACACACTTTACAAAAGAGTATGAAAAGAAAAAACCTGGACTGTAGCTCTATCAGTAAAATTGTCCAGAACAGATTTTAACACAACACTTTCTCTCTTTGATTGACCATAATTTTGATCAAAGCACCTTATGATATAACAAAGTTCTTGAATGCAGAGAAAGTCACGGATATGATAGCTTCACAGATTGATTTCAAATGTTTTCTCAAGTTGTGTGTTTTTCAAAAGATAGATCAAATCTGTATTTATATAGTAAAACAGAGAACCAGAACGTTTACTCATTCAAAAACTGATTCAGAGATGCAACTGATCAATCAGAATGAAAATATAACAGGTTAGAATCGATTATGATCGATTAGAAAAGTATTATGATCGATTAGAACAAGTTATGATCGATCAGAATGAAATTATGATCGATCAGAATACATTTCAATAGATTAAAACGACGATTCAATCGATTGATTTCATTTAAAACTTCATTCAATCAATTGATTCAAGTTTTTAATGGATTGATACATCTTTATGAAAAATGATAGCTCTCTG
Source organism: Sphenostylis stenocarpa (assembly GCA_963425845.1). Lineage (NCBI taxonomy): Eukaryota > Viridiplantae > Streptophyta > Magnoliopsida > Fabales > Fabaceae > Sphenostylis > Sphenostylis stenocarpa. The sequence goes on from OY731404.1 coordinate 37,242,439, forward strand.
TTTCAATAGATTGAAAATCATTTCAACAGATTGAAATCCTGCAGACTCTTAGATAGAAAAATAGTCTTTCTGTTTCAACAGATTAAAAAACATTTCAACAGATTGAAAATACGAAACCTTGATATTGAAAAATCCATTAAGTCATTTTAACCTGTTGATTCTGCGATTCAACCAATTGAATTTTCGACTATGTATGACCACTTATTATGTTAAGTGATTTTAACAGATTGAAAAACATTTTCAACAGATTGAAAAACTTAGTTTGTTCTTTTAATACTTAAATGTAAGTTTTTCATGCAGAAAAAAGATTTCAATGAGATGCATCATATTAAGGCGCTTATCACAAAATATATTGGCCTATCAAGAGATTAAGTTCAAGCTCCTAGCCTATTCATCTACACACCCACAAACTAAACTATATCCACTCAATATTATGTCTTCATCAAATCCACCAAGTGCTTCAGTATTCATCTGTGGATCCGTGGGCTAGATAATCCGCTAGTGGACTTCCTTTAATAGCTTTCTGGGTGACATGAATGATGTCAAATTCTGAGAAGAGAACCTGCCACCTAGCTATTCTTCCGATCAAAATGGGCTTCTCGAAGAGGTATTTGATTGGATCCATTTTGGAGACCAACCATGTTGTATGCCGAGCCATGTACTGTCTGAGACGTTGAGTGACCCACACTAATGCGCAACAGGTTTTTTCGAAAGGTGTATAACGGTTTTCATAATCTGAGAACTTCTTGCTGAGGTAGTCAATGGCCCGTTCCTTTTTTCCGGTTTCATCATGTTGGCCGAGCACACATCCCATTGGCTCTTCGAGGATTGATAGATACAGGATCAGAGGTCTCCCTTCAACGGGTGGTACCAATACTGGTGGATTGGTTAAACAAGTTTTGATTTTATCGAACACTTGTTGGCATTCTTCGTCCCACACCGTTGGCTGGTTTTTGCGCAACAGCTTAAAGATGGGGATACATTTATCCGTCAACTGTGCGATGAAACGGGCAATGTAGTTGATTCGGCCTAAAAAACCTCTGACCTCCTTTTCGGTGCTTGGTGGAGGCATTTCCAGAATTGCCTTTGTTTTGTCGGGGTCCACCTCGATTCCTCTTTCACTGACAATGAACCCTAGGAGTTTTCCTGATCGTACTCCGAAAGTGCATTTTGCCGGGTTTAGCTTAAGTTGATACTTCCGAAGTCGATCAAAAAGTTTTTGGAGATATTGAATGTGGTCCACTTCATTTCTGGACTTGGCGATCATGTCGTCCACATATACTTCTATTTCCTTGTGGATCATGTCATGGAACAATGTGACCATAGCCCTTTGATAGGTAGCCCCCGCATTTTTCAGCCCAAACGACATTACTCGATAGCAGAAAATGCCCCATGGTGTAATGAAGGAGGTTTTTTCTCTATCCTCAACGGCCAGTTTGATTTGGTTGTACCCCGCATACCTGTCCATGAAGGAATACAGCGCGTTGGTAGCGGTATGGTCTACCAGCGTGTCTATATGTGGTAGGGGAAAGTTGTCCTTTGGACTTGCTCGATTGAGGTCCCTATAGTCCACGCAGACCCTGACCTTCCCGGTCTTTTTGATGACGGGTACTATGTTGGCCAACCATTCTGGGTATTTGGAGACTACTAGGAAATTGGCATCCAACTGCCTTTGCACCTCCTCCTTTTATCATTAGAGACCAGTCGGGCTTGATTCTCCTGAGCTTTTGCTTTATAGGTCGGAACCCCTCTTTCAGTGGCAATCTGTGTTCCACTATGCTCGTGTCGAGCCCAGGCATGTCATGATATGACCAAGCAAATACATCCATATATTCTTTCAGAAGCTGTACCAATCCCTTCTTCATGTTACTTTCCATTTGGGTGCCAATGTTCACCTTTTTATCCTCATCCTCTTTTCCCAAATTGACAGTTTCTATTTCCTCCTGATGTGGCTGTATGATGCGTGTTTCCCTTTCCAGCATTCTTTGCATGTCCGGAGAAATGGTCTCCTGCTCACTGTCGGACCCAATCCATTCGCCTTCCGTTTCCGGGGTCCATGGAGATTCATCAATCACAAACATGATGTGTTTTAGGTTCTGTTTTAGTCATAGATTTTATTATTCAATTTATCTTTGAAAGAATAATAAATGAAAGAGGGAAAAGAATGAATATGACACAATGCCTCGTATATTAATGAAAATGAGAATGTATGTACAAGCCCTTTTAATAAAAAATTCCTGCGGCCACGGGCGGGGACCGCGGGAGATATAGAGAAAAGCTTAAAAAAACAAAAGACTCTAGGGCTGATCCTCCCAGTCCTCCCTCTCTGCTACTCTGGCTTCGACAGAGGTTTGTCATCCATGCTGGAAGCAGAGGCGTCGAAAGTTACCCACCCGGCGTCGATTAGTTCTTGAACCCGATACTTAAGGGTCAAGCAATTTTCAGTAGAGTGTCCGGGTGAACCCGAATGGTAAGCGCATTTTTCGTTTGGCTTATACCATTCGGGGTAGGGAGGCTCCAACTGTTTCTTGGGAGGGACGCAGGTCAGGAGCTTAGCCTCCAGCAGCTGAGGTAGCAGCAGCCCGTAGGAAGTGGAGATTGGAGTGAACTTCCTTTCTTTCTTGCGGGGCTGCCTGGGCGTTTGTGGAGTAGAAGAAGGAGTGGCAAAATTGATTGCATGCACAGATTCGTCCTTCTTCTTGCCAGCAGGCTTCCTGAATGAGACGCCAGCTTGGGAGGACTGTGCTATCTTCCCGCTCCTCAGTCCCTGCTCTACTCTTTCCCCCACAGTGACTATGTTCAAAAAAAGATTGGAGGTACTAGCTATCGCCTTATCGTAGTACGCTCCGGTCAGTGAGTCGATGAACATAGCCACTGTCTCCTTGTCCGTCAAAGGAGGCTCTATATGGGCTGCCATTTCCCTCCACCTTTGGGCATACGCTTTAAAGGGCTCGTCGTTCCTCTTGCTCAGAGTTCTGAGATCTGACCTATCGGGGGTCAGATCGATGTTGTATCGGTAACGACGGAGAAAAGCGTCAGCCAACTGTTTCCAGTTCTGGACCTGCCCTCTCTCTAACTGCATGTACCAGTTGAGAGTCGTATCCGCCAAACTCTCCTGGAAGCAGTGGATCAGGAGTTTCTCGTTATCGGCATGGGCGGCCGTCTTACGACAATACATCGTAAGATGGTTCTTAGGGCAGGTCATCCCAGCGTACTTGGGCAAGTCCGGGATTTTGAACTTGGGAGGGAAGTGGATGTTCTTCACTAGGCACATGTCCGCCACCTCCTTGACGTCGAAGTTGTGCCCTTTGACTGCCTTCAGCCTCTCCTCCAGGGCGGAGAGTTGTTGTTTGGACACTTCTGGAGTAAGGATGCGTGCAATTTTAGCATCCTTCTCACCAAAAAAGTATTCCTCCTCTTCTTCCTCATGGGGAGGGATATGTTCAGCTTGGTCTTCACCCTTATTCTGACCCTGGCGTACGACCTCCATTAATTGGGCCACCTGCTCGCGGAGGGTATTGACCTCCGCGGTGAGCTTTCGGTTCTGCTCCTCTAAGTTTTCCATCGCTCTTGCTTTTTGTGCACGAGTACGAGGGGGGGAGAGGACCAGCCACTTTCTAGAATGCCCAAAAAGGTTTATTAATGCATGTTGAGTGCTTAAACTAACATGGGTATGCTTATGCATGAGAGATTCTGTTTGAATGGTGCTGAATGCGCTATTTTTATTTTCTCTCTTGGTTTTTTTCTTCACTCATGGTATGATGTAATATGAATGTTTTGACTTTGTCAGACATTTATTTATTTATTTTCTGGTATTTTTTGTATTTTGATTTTTATTTGATGTTTATTTTATAGCCTTTTATCTCTTCTGTCGGAACTGCGTGGCTACTTAGCTTACAAAGAACCTGAAACCAGGCTAACTAAAAGGCAGACTGTCCGAGATAAAATATGGCTTTATGCGAAAGAGTACTTAGCGTCCCTTCTCTCTTCTGTCGGAACTGCGTGGCTACTTAGCTTACAAAGAACCTGAAACCAGGCTAGCTAAAAGGAAGACTGTCCGAGATAAGGGTGTTTATTTGTAAAGAATTTTTTGGTTTTTGTTTTGTTGTTTGTTTATGCTATGCAACATATAAATGCAACAATCAAATGCACACACAATTCGATCATCCCCGAACGGGCGAGATTTCGTTTTTATCACGAGGTAGGGTTTTCCTACAGAAAAGTGCATTGGCGAGGGTTGGTTCTAACTGTTCTCACCAGGCTAAGGCCCCCAAGGTGCCCCCATTATAGGGTCCCCACTCTCCAGCCGTCCGACTATGCTTAGCACTAAGGCCGTAGTCAGTCTTGTTGCCAAAAGAGGAAGGTTATCACCTTGAGTGGTGGTTTCCGATCACACTGGTGGGCTCAAGGCCCTCACTACAGCGAACCGTACCTGCCACCCACTCCCTATGGTTGTCTCACTTGCCCCCGGGTATAGGGGGAACTGTTTTGTGCAAGGGATTGTGTGCAGTTTATATTTCAAGCAATTGCGTAATTATAAACACACAACAATTTATTAAAGCCAAACATTAAAACATGTTATAATGACAAGTTAAGGACAAAAGTGTTATTTTCTTGGTTGTAGACCCTAAATCTTGCCCGACCTCAGAATAAAGTCAGAAAGCTTCCTATTTGAAGACGGCCGAAGCCTAACAAGCCACTAGGAGAGACTATTAGGCCCCCGTACTAAGATAGGAGGGATTTTTGGCCCGAAAAATAAAGTTTCTCGCCTTGAAGGGACGAGACCGCCGTCTGGAAGTACCAGACCACCGTCTCGCCTGTAGACCCCTAATTTTGCCCGGCCTCTCAAAATAAAAGCTAGAAGAACTTTCGCCCGAAGATGGAGTTCATCCGGCTTCCCAAAACCGAGGAAACCTCCCGCAACCAACACAGAGATCGCTCGTCTGCACGATAAAGGACAAAGGAGACTTCCTATACAGAGATAAAGCTCGCCCGACATTTCAAATGAAGGCCAAGAAGACTTCCTACATGAAGATAAAGCTTCAACGGACATATATCGGCACCAATCCATGTCCGAAAACGGCAAGGAAAGCTTCCCGGGGGTCCCAAAACGCAAGAGTAGGCCAAAACAGGTCGAGACCACCGTCCCAGGGTTGGGACGACCGTCCCAACTGAAATTAAGCAAGGCAGTGGAACCCTTAGTCGAGTTGGAATAGTCCCCGGCCCGGGAAATTAAGCAAGTGGGACAGCGCGTCCCAAATGTGGGACGGCCGTCCCAGACGTCGGGGGAGAACTTTCGGCCTTTGTAAAATTGCATTTGGGATGGCCGTCCCAAGCGCGGAGGCGAGTCGTCCCGGATTGGCCTGGTCACGAGAAAACACGTTTGGGACGGCCGTCCCAGGCCCGGGCTGGCCCCGTCCCAAAGTTCCCGGCAGCGAAAAAACTATAAATAGGAGGTTCATTTGTC